>JBAGKK010248701.1:0-42930 GCA_037177015.1 Euceroptres primus | reverse complement strand
TGGGAACAAGACACATACACATATACATACATATATATATATATATATATATATATATATATATATATATACATATACATATACACATACACCATCCTTCTATGCTTATAGGATCACAAATAAATTGCTTACGAAAAAGTGAACACTTATGAAAACTAGGAAAAAAATGTGCGTGGCTCAAGCAAATATTTTATGAGGACATGCCACAGCAAAAAGCTTTTCTTTCCAAAAATGAATAATTTCTTGATCTTACAAAGTAATTATTCAAATTGTCTTTAAGAATAATTTTATGTTAGACACTAACACTTTATATTAGAAATATTGGAATGCACTCAAATAAAAGACTAAGGTTTTAGTAACCAGAAATATTTTACATTGAAAACTTGTGAAAAAAACGAATTCAAGAATTAAAATGCAGATGCGATTCTTCAAGAATTCTTCAAGCCTTTTCTAACTTCTGCAATCAGAAAAAGTTTTTGCATATGGCGTATTCTCTTAAGACGGTGAAAACAAGTAGGACAATCACATAAAATCTGTAAAACAACCACTTAAGAAAGAATATTCAAAACCTAAAACCATGCCTGTCTATTACAATAAATCAGAGATCATCAGATGAACTAGTGTCACGAATGGTGCTAAATTTCATTTTTAAATAACCTGACAGAAATGATTCAATCTTCCCGTAAACTACGCACACTAGATTCGGTATATCTACCTTTAATATTGAAAAATTGTCTTATTTTGGCAATTTATTAAACGTTTTAATATTTTATCTAAGCAGTTTCTATTTTTCTATTCCCTATCAAAGTTTAGGCTCCTATGAAGATTGAGAATTGTTACTTTGTACCTGCATATTCAATTATGGCACCTATTATTTATTATGTGACCTTAACTCAACTGTGGTTTGGTTTGCGTGCGTACGTATATTCTTCCTTAATATCTAACTTCATATATGTAAATTGGTCTAGTTATTAAGTGGTGTTCTTTCTTATCACTTATGGACTTACGCATTCAAAAATTATAAGGCTAAGTTTTCGAGTGTACTGATATGCTACGTTGCCGCGCCTTTTTCCAAAATTCTCTACTAAATTGGTACACCATCGAATTTTCAAAAAATTGTTTTGGCTAAGTACACACCTCTTTAATTGGCGCATTTCTATCTTCTCTTTCGGATTCTAACACCTCTTGAAATTGTTTCAAAGCCAGTATTATACCCCTGCCATGAATAATTATTATTTATTATTTTTTAATAATTTATCATTCAATAACTAACTTTAATAATATTTTTTAATTGCAATGAATTAGCCAATTTGCTTAATTATTTACCTTTTTAAAATTCGTAAGAGGATAAAGATGCGGTCCAAGGTGTAATAACAGTCCAAGAAGGAAACTGTGACAAGAACCGTTTGAATCTTAAAGAAGTTTGGTGTTCCCCATGCATAAAATGTCCAGAAACAGTAAGCGTCAAACAAGGTCCTTTGTGACCTGGTGGCACCTACAAAAAGCAATTTTTCTTTTAAAGAAGTATATGTCAAAAGATTATTCCTAACAATTTAAGAAAAGAATAATGCACTTACGAGAAATTCCATAGAAAAACTGAAGGGAGAACAATTCGAGGCACATGCGAAATAAACAAAATAAGTATCCCTCTCGTTCCATTTGGGCCCCAGCAATGGTTTCTCTTTTAAGACAGACCAACTCTCTAACTTAATTCCTTTATATGGTGAAAAAGTCATACTTATGTGATCAGGCCCTGGAAATAAATTACTTTTTTAATTCCCTGCAGTCTTGGAAAAAATTAAAATAATATTAAGTTAAAAATAGAATTCATTAAATTACCCGTGAGGTTAAATGAATAAGTGACTGTATTTCCTTTTGTAATTTTTCCCAGCATGTCAAGTTTAGTCGGAATAGATATCAACGGTGCAGGTCCTGGAATCCAACTAGTTTTCCTGTTTTGTAAGCAAAAAATATTAAGTAGAGAGGAATAAATAAAATTTAGTTTAATTTTAGAAGAAAAAAAGAGATATAAATTTACCACAAGAATGTGGTGACTGGTAAAAGGTAAGGTAAGCCGCAATATAATTCTTCCTTGCAGTCTTTGATCACTGGAGTTGCAGCGCCTATTTCAGGTACTATTGCTTCTACACTATGAGGACTGTTCATGTCCAAGTCGACTAGCCAATAACCAGTCCCTGAATATCGCAGGGTGCCGTTTGCATTGTAATACTGCCTTTGAGTGTGCTGCAATTAATATAATGTTTATAAATATTGAATGATAAAATAAAAGCTTGAAGAAATAATTTTAAAAAGAAACAGATTTTATAATATACCATAATCATAAATCGCTCAGCTGCTGGTGCCATTGGGTCACCACTGTAAGGGAATCCAAGAGGCGTCAGGATTAATATTCCAATCGATATTAAAAATATCCCCATTAAAACACTCAGGACCCTTTCTGCATTTCTTATCAAGAGAACTATTGGCATCTGAAAAATTAATTTAAAAAATTTTAATTTATTCAAATAAATCATTCCGATAGATATAATATCAATTAAAATAATATAATATCAATTTAAATTACCACGAAGCTCAAAATTTGACAGAAGAGCAGAGACACCATATTAGCAATTACGACTTCAGAATTGATTCCAGCACCAGCTCGTCCCATAATCGGAATAAATAAATAAAGAGCACCAATGGATAAATAAAATGACTGGATGTAGGGTAAACATAATATTCCCAAGTTAAAACACATCCATTTCCAATCTGCAAGATATAATTCCTCAAAGTAAGATATTAATTAAATTATCAATCGTGACAAAAACTATTTTTCTTACCTCTCCATTTATCTAGGAAATTGTATCGTATTATATTTCCGATCGCTGGAAATAATACCCAATGCAGGGGAATGAAACCCGAACGAATTTCCAATATCACGCAGAGAAAGAGGACTGACATCCAAATTATACTGTAAGCATCACAGTAGAGTTGATACAAAACCCAAGGTGAACTAATGTCCTGAATTAAAATAAAAATTAGAATTAACATTAGAATTACAATTAAAAATTAATTTTAAATTATTGAAAGTATCTATTAAAGTAATAAACATTAAAATCATTTAACTAACCCGTCGTTGTCGTTTTCCCATGTAAAGCAGGAAAGTCATAGAGACAGTCACAGTAGGGCAGACGTAAAGAAAAAATAACCATGCTGGTCTCGCGTACCAGCTCATGACTTTGCCCAGTTTTGTCAGGACTAAAGCTGTCATCGAAGCTGAGATCATGGAAATGAGCCATGAACATATCACAGTCGCCACGCACACCATTAGTTGCTTTACGTACATTGAGCTTTTTACCTCTGTTCAATCAATTCCGATTTGATTAAATATTGCAGGAATGGAAGAATAATAATTTATGATTAATAGCCTTTAAGGATAATTATCTCACCTTTTCGTGCGTATTCCATATTCAAAGAAATTGAATAAATTCCTATAAAAATGCCAACAATGTTAACAATCGTTGCCACGTATGGTGGCCATCGAATAACAAAAGCTCCCAAGAAATCAAAAAAGACGAGACTTCCATCCGATCTCTGAGCGTCTGAATCTGGTAAATAATGACTTGCAGCTATTCCATGAGCTAAAGCGAGAATGTTGTCTCCTGTTCTTTGAAGGGAACCCAATGGTATTTGGTGAACAGTGTCGAATCGCGTATGATACACGTAACCATTCGTCGACCAAGCAAAATCCAGACCTGGAATAATTTGTTTTAAAAATAAAAAAACGCCAAAAATGCTATGAATTCTAAAAATTTAGAAATGGTCTTTAAATTTATTATTACCAGATACTTTTCCAAAGTCTCTGAAAATACGAAAGTCGGTATCTCCAGGCACAATACCACTTTGAAATATTTCCTGTGCCAAGGAAGATGCATAAGGATATGGAACAGTCTGCGAGTAAACCTGATGACAAGAGACAAATTAGAAAGATTGAGGAAAGTTTATAATTGAAGAGATTATTAAATACTTTAAGGGTTTTTATTTTCCTCACCTCAAGAATCCAAGGATTTCCTGGTCCAGCTTGAAACAAAATTTCCCTGCCTCCAGCTCCACAAGCTTCTAAATTAATAAAGGCTCGCACTTCTTTCGCCCATTGATGCTGAGTAATAAAACCATGAGATGCCTAAAACAATATTGGAGCTTACAAATATCCTAAATTTAACATGACCCAGGGTGTCTAGCAAAATTCCAGGACTTTTCCAGGTTTTCCGGGATTTCCAGGATGCTAGACGCCCTGCATGGTCTGACATATTTCTAATATTAAATAAACCTGCAGTATATTCTCCTCAGCGCCGTTGAATAAAAAAATGATGTTATTCTTTAAAAGTTTAGGGCTTAGAGACATGACCCTTAAAACTTCCAGCATAACAGCACAGCCAGCAGCATCGTCAGAACCACCAGGACTTTGTATAAAACTATCAAAGTGACAATTGAGAAGTAGACTATGTTTCGAAGGCCTCTTTGGGCCAAGCTTAACAACCACATTTTGAACATTTTGGTAAACATTTGTGAATCCATCCAAAAAGGTTAAAGGGAAGGCTCCACTGTGTTTCGTAATGTCCAAGACTATTTTATGATTTTCGTTGGCCTCTTGCATTATGTCGGTGATTGCTGATGTTAAGAATTTAACAGCGAGCACTTCATTTTCGAAGCTTCCAGCTACACGAGGTCCTATCGATGTTAAATTTACGATATGAGCACGAGCTCTTTCCGCAACAAATCGTTTTGGGAATAGGCCTTCCGATTCGATGAGCTGGGGTTCCGGTAAAATTTTCTCTAAAACTATCACAATTAGAGAAATTGAAAGAAAAAACGTCAACACGAAAAGCAAGTGTTGCGTTCCATTTGGCAGTGGGTACAATTTCTTTGGGACATGTTTTACACTATAAAAGCTTTCCTCCAGCGCTCTTCTGGATAAATGCTGTCGTTGTCTGACACCGTCCTTCTAGAATCAAAGTTGAATTTAAAGGTGTCATTTTAATTCCAAATAGGTATTTTTAGAAAAAAGAGAATTCAAACATTTTCCTTAGAAACACAGAATTAGGAATATTTAAAAATGATTGGTTTCATAAGTGCTTTTAATAATCGATAGGTAATTGATCAGTTACTTTTATTCCTTAATTTGATATCCAAATTATAAATACAGACACACACTGTAAAATCATAACGTTTTTTTGTAGTGTGATATTAATCTCCATTTTGTAAATTCATTAAAATAATAGAATAATAGGGATTTTAGATTATTTGGTACAATTATGTGAGAGAATAACAAATCTACATAAATAATTTTTTAGTGACCCTTGACCTCTTTGGCAGCTATAAATAATTTATTTATCATTTCGATTAGTATAAACATATCAGAGAAACTTAAATGACTCAAAAGAATATATGTTCACAAATGTAAGCTGCAAATAAAAATAAACATTGAGACCCTAAATGTATGCAATTTATTGCATTTTATTCATTTTATGTGTACTTATGTAGAAAGGTATCAGAGGTGAATATTAATAATTTACATTTTAAGGTTATGTTCAATAACAATATGTGCAAGAGGCCCTTATCAATTAAATAAACAGAAATTACACTCACCATTGTTCTTGATTCTTTTCAGAGAACACAAGGGATATATTATTGAAAACGAAAAGTTAATTTTAACATTGAAACTATGATTTTACTGCATTTTGCCGCATTGATTGCGCTGCGAACGCAGGAACTGGGACGGTTCTATTTTTTGACGTTTATTTGTTGCGCAGAATAGTTAAACACCTCTTATTCCTCGAATATCTGAACACTATTCTTTCAAAATTAAAAATCACTTTGAAATCATAATTTTTCTGAGTTTTGCACTCGTAAATTGTAAATTAAACTAAACCCTTTTTCTCGAATTTCACTTTCAGAGAACGGACACGTATACCTATAGCAGACGACTTTTGGAAAAATGTCATTTTTGACAGTTCTAATTAAAAATTTGGAGACATGTTCCTCTTAAAGAAAAATAATGACTATATAATTATCAATTTTTGCTAATTCACTAGTCATATCTTTAACTAAAAACAGATTGCCTTATTCGTAGACATTTCGTAAACCGAAATAGGTACAAAAACAAATATTTATCACTTTATCAGTATTCAGTGAAATCTAATTTTTATCTTAGGAAACAATTAAATCACAGTTGAACTTCGGTAAGTCAAATAACATATTTATTATCTGATAACAATATTCTAAACTTCGCGATAACAGTAAAAAAAATAAGCATAAACAACCAGAGTAAATTACGTGAGTGTCAAAGTCCGGTCCAAACAAAAAATCTGCTTTGCACCTTGAAATGTATTTGATGCAAATTAATCAAACAAAAATTATGTGCATATTTTATCCGACAACAATTTAAATTATGCACACCATCGCCATCTACAACATAAACATTCCATCCCTTCTACCCGATTTTGAAAGTTAACAAGTACAGTCGGATCTCCTGCATTTCATATCGGATTTCCTTTTTCTTCCTACAGTACCACTGTGAGAAGAAAAAGGAGATCCGATATGAAATGATGGAGATCCGACTGTACATAAACAAACAACAACGTGAATGGGTGAAATGCGCAGTTTTTGTAACCTCAAAATTATGAAAATCATGAGAGAATCGAAGATTTTTCAATACATATTTAGTTTTATTTTGATTTAAGAGCAGGGATATCTATTAAAAAGTGTGCAAATGGAATTATACGTGGCTGATAATGAATTATGAAGAGTTTAAATCTTGTTTACTTTTCTCATTTTCCACGACATTTTTGAGATTACGTGACATTCCGTGAATAGTTGGAGTACGACTTATTCGCAAGTTTTGTATGCCGTGAATTTTTTGCATAAATGAACGAAACTAAAATAGTAAAAGGAGGATAAAAAAGTGAATAGATTGGCTCCATTGGCTGAAGAATTTCATAACCTGCATTTTTTAAGTGAGTAATTGTGCTTAATATATTTTTTTTCGAAACAAGCCACTTTCTTTTGAGGAAATCATTATACCAAAAAATTCATAACTTGTTAAATATTCATAATTTCATTGAATTTTCTTTTTAGAGAATGGAGATACACATGACCGTTGATCTCACTACTACGCTCCGAGAAGAGAGAGAGGCTGTTGTTAATGTTGGTCAAGATATCAATGAATTAGATGGAGATGGTCAAACGCAACTTCTTCCGCAGGAACACTATCAAGCTCAGCAGTCATATAAGTTATTAGAAAACAGCGCTGATATAAACAAGTCCAGAAAAAATGATATGACTTCGCTTCAAGAAGTATTGTTGTCTGGCAGTTTAGAAGCAGTAGAAGTGCTTCTAAAAATCGACTCACTTCGGAATAAAAACAAAGCTACAGAGATCGAAAGATGCCAGTGCATAATTGAATTTCTCTTGAAAGAAAAGAAAAATTACAATATTAAATCCTCCAAATACTATACACTTTTACACTTTTCCGCAATGCTTCGAGATATTCAAAGTTTTGATTCTCTTTTAAAAGTTTCCAATGACTTCAACATCAATGCAATCAATCCGAATGGATTTACGCTTCTTCATACCGTCGTTGTATGGGGTACCCCGAAAATGGCATACGATCTTTTAGTTCGTGGTGCTGATGTTAATTTAAAATTCCCCGATGGTTTCACTCCACTGTTGACTGCAGCTAAATATAACGATACGGAGAAGGTATCATTGCTTCTGCATTTCGATGACTTAGTAATACCCTATGTACAAAAAAATTCTGATCCTCTTGATTTAACAATTGATACTTCTTTTCCATTTCGTGAATATAGCAGAATAGAACAGTTTCTTTTCGATCCTGGAACTGCGGAATATCCAAAATCGGGTAGTTTAAAAACTCCCCTACAAGCAGCTTGTTCAAAGGGACATATAGAGGTAGTTAAGCTTTTGTTGCAACACGGCGCCAATTTGAATATGAAAAGCAGCGAAAATGAAACTCTGCTTCATTATGCTGCGCGCAGCAATCACCTAGGCCTTGTTAAATTCTTTTTGAAGAAAGGTCTTGACCCGAATGCTAGAAATATTTCTGGCGAGACACCGATGTTTTGGGCACTTTCAAAGTCAGAGCCCGATAACTCTCTATCAACTTTAAAACTCCTGGTTGAATATGGTGCCAATATCAATACCATACTTAAGTCAAAGAAAAGATTAATTCACATCACTTGTAGTGATGTAATTTACTACAAGCTCACCAAATATCTTCTAACATTAAAAGCAAAAATTAATGCTAACAGCAGTGGTGAGATTTCACCTCTGTTCTTAGCTTTAGACGCTGAGCTTAAAGAATTCAGATTACAGAAATCACAGCCGGCAAACTTTACTACTTTGAAACTTCTATGTATGCATAACGTAATATTAAAGAATCTTGGTAAATATGTAAGTCAGCAGAATTTACAATTCATGAGAAACTATTTTGTGATAAGAAACATTTATGAAGAATGCGAGCTCGAAATAAGCAAAATGAAGGAGAAAAAAATCAGCAGCTCGAACAATCTTTGCTACTTTGAGTTACTCAAAGCTGATGCTCAGAAATTAACAGTATTTGCGAGAAACGAGAACATCATGAAGGTTTTGTCCTTTAAAAAATATAAGAAGATGTTTCCACTAAGTGCTAGTTTTTTGACAGATTTTATCGAGGAGGGAAAGATGAGACGAGATTTATTTGAAACATGTGCTGATGCTATAAAGCAACACCTAGAACTAAACATACCTCGTATGATCACGGATATAATCTTCAACTATTTGAGAGAAAAGGATTTAAAGAACTTTAAGGAAGCTTTTCAAAGTTATCTAGTATTGAAAAAGTGATTGGTGATGTGAAATATTTTAAGCTGTGAATCCCATATCCATAAATATATTCATAAGTGTTAAAAATTAAATGATTATTTTATATAATAAACCTGAAGTATTATATTTTAATATGCAGGACTTTTTTATTTGCTATGTTGAATATTTAATATAAATAGCAGCATTTGCGCTTTAATTTTTATCATCTCTACCTTGAACTAATGCATTTACTTCATTTTGAAGAATCATGTAAAATGTATAATAACAACAAGAAATAAAGAAGTCTACTTTGTTCTTTAAAAAATAATATTTTCTTATTTGAAAAATAGCGCGAAATCGTCAGCCAATCAGCTGCGAATTCGATGCGCCTGCGCACTCGAACATTTAAAGCTCTACAGTAGCAGACGACAAACAGACGAGTAAACGCCGTCGAGCCGCGTAGCAGACGAAAAAAAGTCAAAAACAGTAGAAACAAGCAGTCGACGCGAAAAGACGCGTCGAGAGTTTTTCCTCGAAACGTGGTGTTTTAACAAGAATTTAGAGTGATTTTTATTGATAAGTGATACAAGGGGGAAAAACTGGAATAATGGATCCCGAAGCATTCCTGGACATGGCCAACCAGGTCATCAAGTTAAAGATGTTCCCGTACTTCGACATCGCGAATTGTGTACTTTGCGCGCTGCACGTCAAAGAAGATTTAGGACCCGGTAAGCTCAAGCCCACCGGGCCGATTCTAAATTTAAAACTCGCCTGAGCTTCTGCTCCGAGATAGCTCAAAGCATCCTCTGCCTACGACATCTCTATTCCTAATTTAGAATTTTATAATCAAATCACCGCTTTTTTCACCCCCAGACTCCAAGTAAAAACTGTAAAACCACGTCATTACAAAGTGTCACTTGAAACTTGAGCTTTTAGAACTTTTCTCTGCCAGTGTTGGCCACTTCGTTGCCAAATTTTGAAAATTAGCTTTAAAATTAGAATAGAACTAACCTTGTTCAAATTAAGATTTTAGATGAGTAGAAAAGAGTAAAAGAGATTCAAAAATAATTGTAGAAAACAAGTAGAATTTTTTAGTCTAAGAGTATTTTTCTATTTTCCTTCTAAACTATTAATTTATTCATTATCCTTATTGTGTCATTATTATCAATCAAAACTGACGTAACCCTTTTTTTCAAAAACAAGCTTTCAGTTTAGCTAGTTGAAAAACTTGAAGGAATAAATTGCTTTGCTTTTTAATAACTTTTTTATTGACTTTTTTAAAGGGAGTAACAGTTTTTATAAAGTTCAAATATTGTTAATGTTGGAATGTTGGAAATTTACCAGAAACATCAAAACAGCTGGCATGTACACGTGCATTTTTGGCAGAATCTTTCTGTTCCGGTGCTGTACCCTAGACAACCTAGCTATTCTATTTTTGTAAATATCTCAGGATTTATAATCGGATTTTATCAAGATTCATCTGTAAAATTACGTCCTCAACTTTAAAATCACATTTTAATAATGTCTTTCTTTCTAACTAAAAAATGCTGTTAGAAGTGATGTACTTCAATGAATGAACTTTTAAGTATTCAAAATTGTCATCTATTATCATTTTGCATTTATAGCTAAAGAAGAGTCTATTTTCCCAAGCAGAAGAGAAATCATTTTACCGTGGGAAGAAACAATGATGTGAATTTTTACCTTGACAATGATCACTGAAGCAAATCGCTTTCTAAATCTTGAAGGGTATTTACCAATGCCAGTTTTCTCTGGTTTGGCAATGATCATTAAAGCAGAACGGACTTTTCGGGACTGACATTTTAAAACCAAGATTACTTGTTTCAAGATTTATTGTTTCAAAGAGGCAAGAAAATATTTTTCTGATTGACTACTTTTCTTCAATTCTTCTAGATCTGATTTTTCACGACCTTTATTTTAAAAACAAGATGACACGTCTTTAAAACTATTATCAATTTTTTTAATTCAGATTTAAAAATATGTACATTGTAAGTAATGATAAATATTCGCTGATAAATCATAATCTCGAAAATGTTTTATGACAATTCTTTTATTTATCGCTAATTTAATCTTGATATCGTGATTTACAATGTGTTTTATCTGGTAAAATCGCAAAAGTAACATCTTAGGTTTTTTGACATCATTAACATAATTTGAACTATTTTATACAGGGTGCCCACACTGGGGCTTACCAAAAAGTATGCAATGCAACCCGACTATACGGCCATAAGAATATTATTGGCGTGTAAGACGGGTTGCATACTTTTCGTTTCGTGGTCACCCTTTATATTTAAAAAAGTTCAATTATTTATTATCTACGATATTAATAGACTTTTAGTAAATAATTTTTCCAGAAAAATCTGATTTGTCGTAACTAATTTTACAGTTTTATTTTCGCGTACTTATGTACGTTGTATGTAAGTATTTGTAAGGATTCCTATCGACCTATTTGATATTGTATACTATTTATGGGTACATATTGTGGCATTATATATGTATGTATATTTTTCACTTGTATAATGTCACTCTCAGCGGATAAATAATTTTCCATTAAGTTTCTATTATCTCACTTGCAAGATGCTTGTTGAATTTATTCAATAATATTGTAATATTAATTTTGTAATTACAAATATCAGTCTTTTTTTTTGTAAATAGCATTTATGATTTATAAAATATTGTTTAGAATTAGGAAGGAAATTTAGTAGAAAACCCCACTGAAAGCAATATGGATTTTTTTTTATTTTACAGGGGCTCATGCATTCTCCAGAAAACACCCTTTATCATGTTGGCTTTCCACAATGTTGGTCGTTTTTGCCAGTGGCATGTTGTGCAATGGATTATTAGGAGAACCTATTTTAGCACCTCTAAAAAATACACCTCAGGTGGTTCTTGCAACCATTGTCTGGTCAGTTGATCATCAAAAACAAATTAGTTAAACGACTTCCTTAAATTTATACTTATATTCAGGTATACATTTAACTTCAGGTATTTAACATCAGCATTTTGATAATTAAACCATTATTGTCCCAGGTATATAATATTTTATACACCTTTCGACATTGGATATAAAGTTGCCAAATTTTTACCTGTAAAGATCATATGCTCTGCGATGAAAGAAATATACAGGCAAGTGAAACCTACAATTAATAAAAATGAAAAGTAGCTATATAAAATTAGTAATTAAATTTTAAATATAATATTATACTCCAGGTGTAAAAAAGTTTACGATGGAGTGACTCACGCTGGAAAGTTATATCCAAATGCATATCTTATAATGATTCTCATTGGAACGCTCAAAGGTTTGATACAGACACAAGTTACATAAATTCCTTAATAGACATGAAATTAATTAAGCAGAAATTTAATGTTATTCAACTTCTCTCAGGAAATGGTGCTGGTTTCACCAAACTATTCGAGCGTCTCATTCGTGGAGTCTGGACCCCAACAGCAATGGAATTTATGCAACCGAGCTTGTATGTTGCAATTACAATAAATACTGCAAATCATTTTTCTTTAAAGAGAAAGAGTCTAAAAAATGTAATCGATACTTTGTTTCAGTCCTACGAAAGCATCGCTGGTTGCCTCCATTATTTTTGTCCTAGATAAAAAGACTGACCTAATTTCTGCACCTCATGCACTAGTATACTTTGGAATTGTTATCTTCTTTGTTTACTTTAAGGTAAATCAGAATTACAAGCCACTTTGCTATTTCCTTATTTTGCTTCTTTATGTAAAAAAATATATTTTTTAGCTTTCATCAATTTTACTGGGTATCCACGATCCATTCGTACCCTTTGAAAATTTGTGCTGTGCCCTCTTCCTCGGAGGAATTTGGGATTCTCTAGCTAAATTGTTAGGCCGTGGTCAAGCCAAAGATGAGAAAGCAGATCCCAAGAAAACAAACTAATTGATGTGGTATGTATCAACGAATTTGGAAATATTTTGCAGGTTCTAAGTTTTTTATTTCTATTTAAAAATCTTAAATTTAATATTCTTCACGCTTTTCTATTAAAAAACAATTCTTAATACTCTTCTTTATACTCGATTTCTAGACAAACAACCACTGATGAAAATATCTCAAACTAAAGAACCAGAAAACTTAAACTAGTCAACTCTTGATGTACCCAAAGTACAATAACGTATTGTATATAAACAGATTCTATTGCGATGAATCGCGAGATGAAAAAGAGAAAAGCGGGTTATTACTGCTAACGCAAGACAACAGTATTATGCCCACCGGTTATGCATAATGTTATATGCAATTCGCAGTATTTTATATTCTTGCCTGTAAAATACTTAAATGCAAAGCTAAGAACCAAAATATTCTAGGCACTTGACGAAAATCTTGTCTTATCAAGTGTTTCTCTAATTGACTAATTGACAGCTATAACAAACAGATTTTACGAATTGAACAATATTTTATACAAAATATAGTACTCGTACGTATGGATTTTATCAATCATTATGTTAGATTTTGCTTTAAACGCGGTATATATATTTTATACCATGTTTCTATCATGAATTCATTTAAGGAAAAACTTTAAAACAATCGAAAAGCTCCTTAGAATCGCTTCCGTCGATTTTTCGAAATGTGCAATCTTTATTTATGAAATTTTAATTTATGGACAGTATCATGCAAACGTAAAAAAGTATTAATGATATATTTAATATTGAAGAAGTTTTAAATATATTGAGAATTGTGCGTATTGCATTAAATTTCATGCATTAATGCGTTTCATGCGTATTGCATGAAATTATTTATTATTTTTATTGCAAGATTAATGACGTTAATCATGGTATTATAATTTTAATCGTATCATTCAATGTGCGGTTTCCGCATATTTTTAGTCTGTTTTTAATTGAATATTATTTATAAAGACGGACGACAAAGCATTCGTCTAAGAACTATGTAGTTTTGTTTGTGATCTTTTCAAGTGTGCAATTAATTATCAGCTTTAAAGTTCTCACTTTGCATTATACAAAAAATTGATCGCTTAAAATTAAATTTTAGTTGAATTGGAATTGAAATCTAGATGAAAAATATGAATGTAAAGATTATCTAATCAATTGATTTTTTGAAAGATGCTGCAGTCTTCCTGATATCTTACAAAAGACAATTTTACGTTCAAAAGTCTTCGAATTATTATCACAAATCGAAAACTGTATAAAAAAATAACTCATTTTATTTTGTCCATCTTCGTTCAAATTCATTTTATTGTAAATATACATTCTTCTAAAATGCGTTCTTTCCTCCTATCGTTAGATCATCGCCTTTTTTATTTATTATACTTGAGATTATGTCATAATTCATCAACTTTCACATTAATTAGTAGAATATCGTTTGTATAAACCAGAATGAAATTTGAATTTACTATTTATCCGAGTTATTACCATTATTTTATGGGTATCGTGAAATTTTTATGAAAACGAAATATGTACTGAAGAAAGCAATAAATGAAAGTTATTCTAATTTGCTGCCGTCAAAATCTCCCTTGACATTTTTTTTATCGCAGAACTTTTTACATAAAAAAACTATTTTATAAGTAAAGAATTTGAATTTTCTTGTTCCATACAATCAAAAAGTTGAAGTGGGTATTGACGGTTCATGTCTGAGAAAATATTGATCTCCGATTCAAAAACTGTATTATTTTTGTGAGGTCGTGGAGGTTTTTGATTAGAAAACGTGAAATCAAAATCTTTCTCAAGCTGACGAGATTCTTGATACTGTTCTTTTGAATGACATATTTTACATTTATAATAATTACTCCAGTCTTTATAATAACAATATCGATCCAAGTCAACCGCATAAGGCTTGTCATATTTTGCCTTGTTAAGTGTTGGCATTACAAATGTAAAAGGTGTCGCAACTTTCTGTAAAAATTTATTTAGTTTTTAATTTCTTGAATTAAAAATTTTAATTTACAGTAAAACCTCTCGATAGTTCAAACTTGGGGGTATAAATAATGGGCGGGAATATACTATTGCGAGATTCAGCTTTTGACTAATAGGAAAACAGTTTTATGCATTTGTGGTATGCATGTACTTGAGATCAGTGACTCGCAAAAATAAGAATTTCAAAACAAAATTATTTGAGAATAATTACATTTAATTACACGAAACTCCTCAAGGGGAGCCACATTTTTTACTGTTGCGAATTGGACAATCGGGAGGTTTTGCTGTATTTAAAGTTAAAGTCCAAGTTTTTAAATTTAGATAATAAGAAACCTTACGTGTGTTGGCATTCTGGAATCAAAGTATTCTGTAATTTTTGAATCTGAGGATGTTTTCGAGGAACAATCGCACACAACATCTTTATATTCTGGACAGAATTTTGTGTCTGAAGAACAGTTACATAAAACACTTTTAAATTCTGGACAGTATTCTTTAACACTTTCGATAGATTGTGAGGAACAATCACACAGAATATTTTTAAATTCTGGACAATATTTTTTTGCATCCTGACTGGATTGTGACAAACAATCACAGATAATATTTTTAAACTCTGGACAGTATTTTTTTATTTTTTGAATAGAGTTTGAGGAGCAATTACACACAATATTTTTTAATTCTGGGCAGTAGGTTTTTTCATCTGATGAGCAATTACACAGAACATTCTTCAATTCTGGACAGTATTTTTTCTCACTCTGAATTGATTCTGAGTGCGAGGAGCAATCACACAAAATATTTGCAAAATCTGGACAGTAATTTTTTATACTTTGAATACTGTGTAAGGAATAACAGTCACACACATTATTTTTATAATCTGGACAATAATTTGGCTTTAATGGCTTTAACGCTTCACAACTTTGATTGTTACTATCTATATACTTATTAGCAAGAATTTCAGAATCTCCTTTAGAATCCTTTTTTATATTTTCCTTTTGTGTTACATAAGACTTTGCCTTTGGTAAAAACAATTTCCAAACTTCTGTTTTAAAATAATTTGGAGTCCAAATATTGTCGGTATGAGTCTTAATACACTTAATTAATTCTTTCATTTTCTCTTTATTTATTTCTAAAACGAGAAAAATAAAAACTCTCGAAATAAATAAACATTTTTATTATTAATAATAGTCAACAATTAGAATTTTTCCAACTTTATTTGAAAAATCCTTAAAATAAAAAACTGAACTTCTCTGGCAGTGTGAAAAATACCAAATAACTTGATTGCTTTTACTAACCATTCTTAATATTAATTCCAGAAGATGATTTTTCCTCTTCTCTTTCATTATTCATTACACTTTCTACAATATCATTTAAGACCTGAAACCACACAGGAGGTGGTTTATATATTTGTATACAGGACTTAGCTTCTTCCCTCTTTTGCTTCTCTTCAATATAAATTTTCTTCAAAGATTCAACAAGTTTCATATATTCTTTTTCATGGACACCCTGAAGATTTAATTTTTTCGTAATTTCCCTATATGCTCGGGATCTTTCTGATGGTTTTGAATATTTTGGATTTTTAGGGTCCCATAAAACCGGATAAGTTTTATAGAGTCGAAGGAATCTAAAAATATTAACATTTGTCCAAGTATTCGGTTGTGGAACGAATTTCAACCACCAAAATGACTCTTCTGAATTTAATTCTGATTTCGTTGGATTCTCGATTTCCATCGGCTCTCCCTTTGGTGATCCTTTTGCCATTTTTTTCTATAAATATTTAAAAAATAATATTTCGACTAAAATTAAAATAATTTTTTGATTTTACTTATATCCAGATTTCATTTCGAACTTACTACTTTTATATTTTCTTTCTATTTGAAATATTTTGAATAATTTTATTCAAATTTAGAAATTTTTTAACTCATTTTTGGAGGTTGAATTTTTGGATTTAGAATTTATGATGAAAGTGAAGTAAGGCTAAGAAGAAACAAAACGTAAAATTCGAAATTTTAAATTTTATTAATGAGTCTAAGTGAAACGATTTTATTGAACATCTGTTACTCTTACAAAATTTCGACTATAGACGAGTAGACAGTTTCAAACTAAAAGACAATTGTATAAATTTTTCCACTTTATGCTGTAAATTTTTACTTTCTTCAATTCATAGTTTTATTCTCTAAATACAAAAATCATTGAAGAATATCTGAAAAAGAAAACCACAAGTCAGTCTGAATCGATAAAAAGAAGACTAATTCTTAAATTTATTTCATGTCCAAAAACATTTTATTTACCTTTCTATTTGCTGCACTTCTAGTTTTTGGAGCTTCTGTTAATTTTTTCTCCAAAATTTTCTTCTTTTGTCTGTAATTACTCTTATCTGCCAATCGAATTTTTGCCCAGTCTTTAATTAATTCTTTACAATCTTTCCCGCATTTAAAATCTCTTTTGGGAATTTCGTATTCTTTTTTTTCATTAAAACAAACTCGTTTGCATCCATTTTTTCTAAACTCGTCATTTTCTGACATTGAAGACTGTGAAGATTGTGCTTTCATTCTTTGTCGATCACTTGCTGACACAACTCTCACCAAAATAGGATCTCGTTTTGGAATTCCAGTCGTTTTTCCTTTACTAATATGTTTTTCTGATAAACGTGCTTTAATCTGGGTGGAAGCATCTTGAGATTTATTTTTCATTGGACTTGTTCCAGCTTCTTTTTGAAGTGTAGAAAAATCAGTATTGGTTTCTTCATTCTCAAAATGAGTTTGAATTATTTCCAGTGGATTTTCTTCCATAAATGTATTCATACTTCGGGAAATAAATGGTCTTTCTTCAGTCGCTACTTGTTTTGAAATTCCAACATTTTTGGAAATAGCATTTACACTTCGAGAAATTGCGGGTTCTTTTTCAGTCGATACATGCTTTGTACTTCCAACACTTTTGGAAATTGTATTCATACTTCGAGAAATTGAAGGTTCATTTTCAGTCTCGGTTTGTTTTGAAACTCCAAAATTTTTCGAAGTTTCATTCACACTTCCAGAAATTTTTGTCTCTTGATCGGTTCTATTTTCTTCAATCTGAGAATTTTTGGGCTCTAAATTTTTACTTCCAGATTTTTTTACTACTTTGACTTCTGACAACTTCTTTACACACTTGCATATTTTTTTAATCACCTCTGTTCTGCTTTTTGATTTAAACCTGGAACCTAAAATATTTTATATCAGAGGTAAAGTCTTGCTGCTTTTTCTTTTTAAAAAATGTTTAGTTCCTTTATTTTCGTTATACATAAGTAATTTTGCAACATATTTTAAAAATTATATTATTAATAGGAATGATAGTCAGTGAATTTTGAATTTAATTTTGAGTTGTGAAGTTTAATAAGACATACACAATATTTAAAATCTGTGATTCTGATATAAATTTATATTCCTCTCTCGACTTTTCGCCAAACATCTTCGATTTCTTTGTCTACTGATCTTTAGAATACGAACCCTTGGTATTATTTTCTGCTTTGCCATCCAGGTCAAGAGCACATTTCAAAACATACAAAAAAGTTTTTGTAAGATCGCCTGTTTTATCAATCTTCTCTTGTAGACAAGGAAAGCAATCAGAACTTGATATTTCTTTGTTAAAAAGCTTCTTAAAACAGAATCTAAAATCCTCGTCTACACCTTCGCTACTCTTGCAAGCATCACATTGACTTTCTTTTTCTTCTATTTCTCTATTTTCTGTTCTCGATAGACTAACTGAGTCCAATATTTCTTCCACTTGAATTTCTAAAACAAATAATTTTCATTAAGTAATCAGAAATAACTTTTAAAAGAAAAAGAAATAAATAAAAAACAATATATTGTCTTAAAATTTAAATACCTCTGGAGTTCCTATTTATATTCAACATCTCTTCCACACACTCAATTAATTGAGGAGTTGTCATTGTATCACAGTCTATAAATCTTGATTCTTGAGTCATACAAGACGTTTCAGTACAAACCGAAAAAGCCTCATCTAAAAAAAAAATAATTATATACGTAAATAATTAATTTTATTTTGCCAAATTGATTTTGCTTTCAAAATAAATTTACCATCGAATCTACTCTCACTGACACCCTGACATGGGACGAAATTTTCTTTGGAACAGTTTGTCTTAGCAAGTCTTACACACTTTCCCCCAGGCATTAAAAGAATATAATCACTCAAATTATCTTTCATTTCATTTGTTTGATCGCACGAGACACATACAGTATTTGGAATTTCTTTTTTGGGATCTTCAACATCCATTTCAGTTTGCTTGCAAAGGGTTTTAGTCCCTTCACTTTGAGTTTCTTTTGTATCATAAGTTGTCGAATTCGTACAAACTGATTGCTGCTTTTTCTCCAAAAAAGTTTGAGTTTCCTGACTCGATTTTTGATAAACTTTTTTATTATCCTGGCCTTTTTCACAACATTGCATACTAATTTTCAACTCGGAGTAGACCTCGAATACTCCATTCTCAAATTTAGTAGCTACCCTTGGAATAAATTGCACTACACCCTGATCACCAGATGTAGGACAGAGATTTTTATCGTTAACTTCAGGAATAAAAGATAATCCTTTGTTGGGTTTCATAGAAATATCCATACTTCTGACACAAGATGATGGTTTTTTTAGATTCGTATCGTGTTCAGGAAGTTCTTGTCCATGACATAATTCTGCATTTTTATCAAAATTATTGGAACAGAAGTTCCTCTCAGAGGCAGAATAGTTATCTAAGTTCTTTGAATAACTGTAGGAATTTCTGCTTTGACAAGTGGAAAAAAGTTGATCTGGAGGTTTCAAACTATTAGAACAAGGAACAAATCTGGTTCGAAATTGATGTTGATTGTTGGAATCTTTATATCTAAAGTCATTGTAATTTAAATTTGAATTATTTGGCTTGCTGAAATAACTTGGATAATGAATCATGTTGTTTGAAGGACTGTAATTATCTTTTGCTGCGTAATGATTATTTTCTGAATTCTGACAGCAGGAAGGACATTCTATTGACTTAGTATCCAGTGTATTAATTCTTGGAATGTCTCTCCTTTTCTTGATTTCCCTTATACAAATCGATTCCAGTGGAGGGCTGTTCTGATCTGAAAATATAATAATTTTTATTAATCATAACACAAGTTTTAAATCAATTTATTTATCTGTTTTACCTCCGCTACTTTCAGTCTCTCTTTCCTCATCTGGCCTCCGAAATGAATTATTATTACTGGTTCCAAAACCTGGACACTGAACGTAATTTATATATTTTTCTGTCATATCTTTTTGCTTCAACTTTTTAGTCGGACGTTTGGTTTTTCCAGAAGGTGTTGGCCTCGGTGCTGGCTTTCTCACAATCTTATGTCCACATGAATCGTAAGTTATAATTTCAGTCGCTGGCGATAATATTTTGGATTTAGTTTTCTTCTTTTTACTTATCTGGCTCTTTTTTTTCTTATCTGGTATTGAATTTGTGCAAATTGTTACTTTAAGATTGTCGTTTCTTTCATTACTAAGAGTTTTTGTTAGCATATCTTGCATCAGTGGATACCAAGGAAGTTTCGGTTCGTACGGTTTCCCCGAGCACAAACCGTGGAGAGTTTTTGATTGCTCTTGCTCATATCTGAATATTATTGAAAAATGAAAATACTGATGACCGGAGGAAAATTTTAAATATCCAAATGTTATTGTTTACAGTAGTTTACTTTTTTGTTATTGTTTCTATCTGTTGCTCACAATCAGTTTGTGTTAAATTTGAGATATTCAGTTTATTAATAATCGTCCTTAGTGCTTCTTTTTTTGCACAGCAATTGTAATACTGAGTGAAATTTTGATTCCAGAGACACTCGTGCTTTTTATATTCTTCCAAAAACTTCAGGGTAACATTTTCACTCCATTTGAATGGCATTCCTAAATTCTAAATCCAGCCAAAAAGTCATATTAAAGTCTAACTTTATTTTTAAATTGATTTTTTAAAATTTAATTTTATTTAATTTTGAAAACTTGTTGTTGATCAAGACATGGTTAGAAATTTGCGTGAATTTTGCCGAAGGTGTCAAGTCGAAAAACATAGGACAGACTTTTTTCCAGAGACGATCTTATAAAACTCGGGACATTCCTAGAAGAATTTGTTTCTAATCACGAATGACAGGGAAGAATTATATTTTTATCAATTTTACATTTTTACTTTGAGACGGAAGTCTTCTGGTAAATAAAATAATGGAAATTATGTATGCTGTATCCAAGAAAGATAATTTAATTAATTTTTTCGAAAACCAAGCACCTGATTATTGGTATGTTAATTCCATAAAATTTCATTAACCAATAAAACTTTCTAAAAGCAAATTCTTTTCAGGAATATTTCTTATACTAGAAATAATCAAATTTTATCGAAAAGAAAATTAGCAAGATTTGTAGCTTCTCTGATTTGTCAAACTCATGAGATTGAAAATAAATTGAAAACTATCGTAGAACAGAAAAATATTTCTCTAAAAGAACAAGAAATCATAAAAGCATCTTGCGAGTAGGTTGATTTTTCTAACTAAATTTGGATATAATTATATATTAATACTTTTTTAAAATTTTAATTTTCTTCGAATTGTATTTTAATCGGCAGATTGTATGACGAGATGTTAATTTTGATTAGTGAATGGAAAAATCTTCACTTTAAAAATCAGGAGAATCAAGAATATGGAAATCAAATAAATCCTTGGAGTCTTAGAATTTTCAATGAAACTCGTAGTCAAGATATGAAGCATATATAAAATAAATATCTCCAGTATGACTAGATTTTTACAAAATACTTTGAAAAAATATATTTCGAATAGAAAGTTTTCTTACAACTGACTATTTTATTCTGAGCGTTTAAAATAGTTTTATAAAGAATTTTATCTAGTTTTAATATCTATCACAGAAGAAAGATCTCTCAACAAAAGTTCCTTACAACTTTTTCTATCGTTTGAATTCTTTTTTAACAAAATTTCTGATAAATATTCAGAGAAATTATAACTGTTTCTGATGCAAATGAATTATTCAAGCAAAAAATTTTAATTTGCTGTGAAATAAATAAGGAAACTATTGAATGACTTTAAGGTCTCTTCCAATTTCTATAAATGCATCAACAGCTCGATCAATTTCCTCTTTCGAGTGGGCAGCACTTATTTGAACACGAATTCTCGCCTTGTCTTTGGGAACAACTGGATAACTGAATCCAATCACGTAAATATCTTTCTCTGAAAAAAAATTAATTAATATATCAGTGTTTTCAAAAAACTGGTAAAATACAAAACTATTAAACGTAATATTCAATATTATAATTGAAGCACTGAGAATGACAACTAGTTGAAGTTGAAGATGCCCTTCAGTTGCCCTCAATAGCAACTAAAAAGAACATGATTTAGGGTCCAACTTTCAGTGGGTTTTACCTAGTTGTCATTCTCAGTGCCTCAATTGTAAATCTTACCCAGCATTTTATCAGCAAATTCAGATGCTAATTTTGCATCTCCAAGCATAACAGGACAAATAGGATGATTATCACCACTGATTTTAAATCCAGCAGATGTCATTCTACTCCTAAATTGGTGAGTATTATCCGTTATTTGTTGCAAGAATTCTGTGTTGTTGGATATAAGATCAATCACCTAAAAATGATTTTGCTAGGTATTTATTCTTATAATGTTTAGAAAGTTTTTGGAATTGTAATCTCAAGATCAATTGTTCTTTAATCACCTGAATTCCTGAGGCAACAACTGGGGGTGGCAACGAATTTGAAAATAAGTAAGGTCTACTGCGTTGTCTTAATAAATCAATTAATTCTTTTTTTCCTGTTGTATATCCACCAGCAGCTCCTCCCAAAGCTTTTCCTAGAGTTGAGTTGATTATATCAATATCACCTAAATGATTAAAATGCTCCTCAGTTCCCCTGAAAATAATTTTTGTTACTCATTTTTGAAAATTTTAAATCATATATTATATCAAATATTACTAGTTTACAGCCATTTTGCCCACCATATCTCACTGTGATTTCCCCATATATTTTGACCCACTAAACACGAAAATCACACTCAAAAATTTGTTTATGGAAGCGTTTTCGAGATATCAATGTTCAAATTTTTTAAAAATTTTTAGGGTTGTCCCGACGTTTTTGAGTATATCTCGAGTTCTAATTGCCCGATTTCCCTAAACGAGCACTCAAATTGAAGGCAACTGAATCTTCTGCAACTTTCTATTGTAAAGTTTTTAGATCGGCCCAGTAGTTCAGATGTTAGCGATTTTAATAAGTTGGAAAAGTTGAGTTTTTTGGCAAAAGTCGAGGTCGAAAATTCACATATCGTCCTGGGAAGAATAAAAATCGCAAATATATCCAACTTATTAAAATCGCTACCATCTGAGATACTGAGCCGATCTGAAAACTTTAGAATAGAAAGTTGTACAGGATTCAATTGCTTTCAATCTGAGTGCTCGTTTAGGGAAAACGGTCAATTAGAACTCGAGATATACTCAAAAACGTCGGAACAACTCTGAAAATTGAAAAAAAAATTCGAACATTGGTATCTCGAAAACGCTTCCATAAAAAAATTGTTGTGTGTGATTTTCGTGTTTAGTGGGCCAAAAAAAATTTTTTAAATCATATAAAGATGTGGTGGGCAGAAAAAATGTTTAATTTTGTAAACTAGTGATATCGAATTGATTTACTAAAAAATTAATAAATTTATTTTAAAATGTAAACTCACCGACCAGTTTTTCCAAAGAAACCAGTTGCATGACAATCATCAACGAAAGTCAAAGCATTATATTTTTTTGCAAGTTCTATTATATCCTTCAGTGGAGCAACTGTGCCATCCATGGAAAAAACACCATCAGTTGCAATTAATTTTAATCGAGATCCTGAACTCTCTTTGAGTTTTTCTTCTAAATCATTCATGTCTCTGTGCTTGTACCTGAATTTCTTAGCTTTACAAAGACGAATACCATCAATTATAGAAGCATGATTTAGTTCATCACTGATTACTGCATCTTCAGGAGTTAGAAAAGTTTCAAATATTCCAGCATTTGCGTCGTAACAAGAGGCGTAAACTATTGTGTCTTTTCTTTTGTGAAAGGCTGCAATCTTGTTTTCTAATTCCTTGTGAATTTCTTGGGTACCACAAATAAATCTAACTGAACTTAGTCCAGCTCCATATTGATCCAGGGCATTTTTTGCAGCTTCGATCACTTTAGGATTATCCTGAAATTAGAAATTTTCAAAAATTAGAAAGATTTAGTACTGAAGTACTTTAAATGCATTTAATTTTGAAAGAAATACTTCAAATAGTATCAAAAATAAAAGTTTTAAAAACTTACCGATAATCCCAGATAGTTGTTGGCACAGAAATTGAGAACCTTTTTTCCATTTGTTAAAGAAATTTGTGTCCTTTGAGGTGAAGCTATTATTCTTTCTGCCTTCCATGTTCCTGCTTTTTTAATTGCCTCTAATTGCGGTTCAATAATTGATTTTAAAGTACTTGTATGTTGAAACCTACAGCCATTTACTAAGAAACTATCAGTCGAAATACCTAGAATTATTATAAACAAATTATTTGTAATTTTTATTTCAGATTTTGTAAATAAATTATAAAATTGTTACTTACGCTTTAATAAAATGCGATTCATTATTTTTTATATTGATGGTGAACACTCTAAGTTCAGTCTAGATTTGTCTAAAGGTCTAGACTCTAATAGGAAGGTTTTGAAGACTGATTTATTGTAGGAAAATCAGATGACAAAAAGTCTCTAAACTAGTCAAACTGGTTTGCCTTTGGATAAACGTGGAGAGTGAAAGCTTTAACCATTACACAGTTTCGATACAAACATTCCACAAAAAACATATTCCTCAAAAGATTTGTTTGATTTGGTCTATCACTACTTTGAATTTAATTTTGATTATAAAAATAATATTTATTGCAGTGAATGTAATTTTTAAAAAACTGTTTAATACCTTTTCATTCATAATTATTTTTAGAACCTGAATATAATAAATATGACGATAAATTTAAAGTCAAATTATCCTAAACAAAAATTATATTAGTCTAAAATTATGTGTTTAAGAAACAACGGTTTTAATTTAGGAAATTTGAAATAAGCACTGCAAAATAAGTTTCAGTTTAACCAACGTTCACTTTATAATACATATTTAATCATTCATTTTTTACATAATCATTTCATGACTTTTACGCGCTTAATTCTCAATAAAAAATGGATTAGTAAATTGTCGACTTTACCTCCATTTTTTCGAAGCACGTTGCTTTCTCTAAGAAAAAGCAATTCCTTGGAATGCTTACAATAAGTCGATGAGTATCACGCACGAAAAAGCATTATTAAATATTTAATCTATCTTTTATACAAGGAATTAAAGATATTCACAATGATTGAATTGGTTCTCACTCATTTCATCATTTTGTTCTTCATACGTCGACCGACGTTGAAAAACTCTAATAAAATTCTATTTAAACAAATATTGCCTACAGGTTTTTTCTCACTCGAGACACAGGCTCTTATCTATTTTACATATAAAAACCTAAGAAAAATGCATTCCAAACGCTTAAATTATTGAGCACGAGTAAATAAGCTCAGGGCGTTATAAAAATTTATTTGGTCTTAGAGACTTGGATAGAAAGAATCGAATTTCTAAAGTTATTACTTTTAGATCAAATTTCCTAGTTTAAAATATTGAACATTGGTATCTCGTAATTTCAGAAAATCTGTTTGCAGTCGATTCTACATATTTACTTTGTTCGCTAATTATTGTAAGGACTAGCAGAAGTTGACTGCATATGACGAATGAAAAACGTTGAATACAAAAAGAATCAGTGCACCATCAATTTACAGAAAATAAATGTTTCACAAATTAAGTATTACGTACATTGAATAAAGGTGAAAAGTCTCTAGTTTTCAATATCAGTTCGAGATTTTAGAGGTAATACACGGTAAATTTATGAAACCTTACTCTTGACGAAGAGCCTAGTTGCTAGGGAGTAAATGTGTGGGAAGTTGTGCACAGCTAAGTAAACTACTCCTAAGTACAAAACTATGGCAATCGTCAGAAATAGATCGAACACTGCTGGCTTCACGCTGCAAATAAAAATATAAAAAATTGTAAAAAGAAATCATTCATTAATTAAATCTTGGAAAAAGAAATTTTGGAACTTTCAAAATTTATTAACAATTTGATAAATTACCTGTAGACATTTAATGTGGCTTTGGTGACGTCGTAAAATACAAATTCTGGATCCCGTTTCTCAGGACTATGAAGCGTGACTTTCACATCCCCAAGATATCGCATCATTATTTCTTTAAGGGCACTGACTAAAGAATTTTGCTTATCTGCTAACAAAACAGCTGCTCTGGGCTGCGAGGCCAAATATCCCAACCAAAGGGAAAGAGATTCTTTGGAAACACTCTGGAAAAAGATTTCGTATAATTTTTAAACTTTAAGAATAATTTTCAGATAAATTTTAATAAACATACCAATGGTTCTGCGAAAATCTGACCGGAACTCAAATTATAGATGTGCCTTGCTAACGCTTCCGCCACAACCATTGTGTGCTCGTAAAGTCTATCCATCTGTCCATTTTGAACAACATCTAAAAACGTTCTCCTCGCGGGATCCTCGTGACTCTTTAAACTAGAGAGAGTGGCAGCTGGTAGTCTTCGAATACTGTATCGTTCATGTTCCCAAGCCAGCGTCTCGTCGGCAAGATTAATTTTCTTGTGAACACCTTCAACAGTCGTGTAGCCCAAATCGTCGGCCACTGATTTCAGTTCCTTGTAAAAGAGTCCACCTGAAGAAGTTTCCTTCGGTGGCTTCGAAACGTGTACGTATAAATTTTTGCTCGTCGAAACAGAATCAAGGCAAATTACGTATGAAGCATCCTGAAATGAAAGAGAAATCAGTGGTTAAATTTATTTTCGATAGCGTGGACTTCTTTATTCTAAAAGAATGTAATTTTTACTTGTATGATTGAGCCTTCTAGTCCATCGAGTTGATCCTCTAACCACTTTTTACTGCCCTGGTAATTTAATTTTCCAGAACCAGTTATTAAGAAAACGACATTGTATCGAGGACGTGAACGTCCAACGGAATAAAGTGCAGAAAATATCCTCGCTAATTCGAGTAGCATTGCTACTCCCGAAGCATTACTTTCTGCTCCAAAAGATAGTTCCTGAAAGATGTGTTGCTCATTATTTATTAGTTAACAGAGGAATTGAATTTTAAAGTCTATCGAAAGTTATCGGAGATTTAAAAAAAACGATTGGCATTAATTTCTCACCGGCGCAACACCTGTGCTATCGTAATGAGCGACTAGAGCAATCGTGGGTAATTTTTCCTCGGCACCTGTGCCAGTCAATTTCCCTTGTAATGTGGCGACTTTTACGTCGGTTTTAGCAGTTGCCTGACTCGTGGCAACAACTACTTGGTAACCACTGGCAGAAATAGAATTAAACATTGCTTCTGCTGCTGAGCCAGCTTTTTCGTCGGTTATGAAACCGTCGACCACATCATTTAAAATGACTTGGAGGTCTGGACTCCAAGGAGCAAAATACACAGGAATTGGCGTTTCTGGACCGAACAGCATCGATTCTTCCACTGCCAATATGTGCTAAAATGAGTTTTTAATATGAAAATCATTATTTTTTCTATGATAATTTATGAGCTTTATTAGATGAATATTCAATAACTTAAATTCAATAACTGAAAAATCCACAAGTCATTCAGAGAACAGATAATTATTAACATAGGTCAACTATTCTGAAGTCCCTAACAGTTTTTTTGAAAGGTAACTAAAATAAGAACCAATTTTAAATAACGAATAAACTAAAGTGCTCATAAAAATGTAAGGAATCAATATCAGCAATGAAATTTACCTGTTTCTGTTCCTCAGTGAGAATATCCATTTTCTCAGGAAGAACGACAATCAAAGCACCAGCTTTGACTCGAATGGTTTGAAACATTTCAGGATTAAGATCCAAAATACTCGTGACAACACAATGCCTTGAAGTACTCCACCCTGTCAGTGATCTTGCCTCTAACGAAATTGGAGCACTACGACATCCTAAAAATTACAGACCAATTTTTAATCAAAAAACTCTGCAGAGTTGAGTTCAAATTTTTTTTTAGGTTAGGAAATTTCAGAGAGGAATTAAAGAGTAATAATTAATATTATAAGGGTTTTTTTTTACCATGGGGAACTCCGTGTAAGTCGTACTGGTGCATGCGGAAAACGGGAAATTCGTGAGAAGCTGCCACGGGGTTGGCCGGTGAAATTATAATAAAAATTGGTAAAATTATCAATAAATAATATGGTAGGTAACCCCGACATAGTTCCGCGAAACTGTCGCACTCTTCTAACCACATGTTCTTGATATGTTTATGTCACAAAATTTTGAAAAATAACTACAAATTAATTTCAATCACAGAATATCACGATGATCACGATCACGAGCTCTTCGTTTTTCCGTTCTCAATTCATTCTGCTCGTTAAAGTCCGATTTTCAAGGACGACGTCAATAAAGTACCGTTCACTTTTTTGTGCGGTAAATTTAAAAATTAACTAGTTTTTGAATTATTTAGTTATTATCAAATAGTCTCTATATGAGAAATATTGAATCCTCACCTTCGAAATACATTTAAATGAAAGAAAATTATAAATAAATTACCAAAGACACTACGAGCTTTTTGTTCTGCCTTTTTATTATTTACAAAAGATTGTTGCATAAAAAATAATGAGCGAAATTACAATAAAAATAAGGGAAACAAGACTTAATATTTTTGCGACAAATTAAATAATTAAATCGAGTTGAATTTAATTATTGATCAAGCCGTAGGAAAAAACAAACATTGTTTCTGAACACCAATTAAAAAATTCTAAACTAAAGCGCTATTTGCAGCAACTTAACTAATCATTCGAAATGAGCTATTAAAATGGTAAAGTAAATACTAAACTATTTTACAAAATTTTTTAGCTGACTTATCACTACAAGACTACCGTTTTTCGCAGTTTCCAGTATTCAGTAGTGTAAATATAAATGCTCCTCTGGAAAGCCTGGAAGATTAGATCTTCTCAAAAGACGTAAATTTGTGTTCTCTAAATCTTATCTACTAATTTACAATTAAGTCACTTATTATTTGTTTCAAAGGCATAAAATTCAAATGGTCCATGTAAAAATTGACCGAATGAAAATGCATTCTCATGTGATTGAATTCATATAGTACGAGTAATAAATACATTCATAAATCTAAGTGGCGAATAAAAATTTTCGAGATCAATAAGACAAGACCTAAAAATTGAATCACAGCAAAGTTTAAATTTCTGTACATTAATTAGCAAAGATCTCACGGGAGAAATTGATAGATTGGCAGGTTACACCTAATTAAAATTATTCGCCAATGGCAAGAGTTCACGTTTAAAAAAATTATGATCTTAAATCTAAAATTCATAAAATCAACTACTCTTTCCCAGATAAACTAAATCATTTTCGATATATACTTCTCCTCGCTTTTTGGAAGAATCATTTATAAATGTATTAACAAATTGTAATTACGCCTACGCCGACACCTCCTTCGTGAGCGCACATCGGAGCTGCAAAAGACCAGGAATTCGTGTCAGGATCGTAGACTTCAACTGTGGAAAGATTTGAATCTCCATCATAACCGCCGATTGCCCATAATTTTCCCATATTCGCTACGAGCGCCGCTCGACTGCGCCTCACGGTCATCGGTGCCACAAACTCCCATCTACGAAAATTAATTTCAAGAGTTGGAAAAAAATTTCAGAAAGTGTTTAGAAAAATATTTTAAAATGAATCTTTGCTACTTGTCAGTCTCCGGATCGTAAGCTTCAACGGATTGTAGGAATGTTGATCCGTCGTAGCCTCCGCAAACGTAAAGTTTCCCGTTGAGAGCAGCAACTCCTAGACGACATCTTCTTGTGAGCATCGGTTTTACCACGGTCCATGTATCGGTTTGAGCGTCGTACCGTTCAACCTGAAAATTGAGTTTCTAAGTTTAGAAATCCTAGTCTTTGATATTCTTTAACGTCCCCCAAGTCTCAATACTTTACGCATCCATTTTAGAATTGAATTTATCCTTACCGAATCGAATATAGACAATCCATCATGACCACCTAAAGCGTAGACGAATCCTTGAAACGCAACAACTCCGCCAGCAGAACGATGCTTGTTCATCGAATTCACCATCTTCCATTTGTCAGTATCAGGACAGTATTTTTCCACTGTATCCAAAGATGCTACTCCATCGTATCCACCGCAAACGTAGAGAAAATCATTGAGAGCAGCTGTCCCTACAGCACTATAAAAAAAGAATATTAGTTGATTTACTCTCTTAAATATAAAAAATCACCCATATTTAAGAAAACGTACCTCCTTTTACAGTGCATAGGAGCGATAATCTTCCAGCTTTTCAAGTTTGGATGATAAACCTCAACTGTAGAAAGTCTTTCAGAACCATTGTAACCACCAAACGCATAGAGTTTGTTTTTGTGAACAGCGACGCCGACTCGACTCCTCAACATTGTCATGGCTTCCGTAGTTTTCCATTTCCCAGAGAAAGGATCATAGACTTCTACTGTGCTTAAGGAATCTCCGAATTTTGTAAGGCCTCCAACTGCGAAAATGTGACCCATTGTATAGTTGCAACACCTAGGACGGCATTTGAAACTATCCAACAAATATCTCCTATGTGGGAGGAGATGATAGTCTTTTGCTTCGTCTAGTAAGTCCCTGAAAGATGAATCCATCATTTAAATTATTATTGAAAAGTTGGGATTTAAATTTAAACTAAAACAGAATTTTTTCACTTCTCGTACCTGCATTGATGAGAACTTCTGATGAGATCTTCCTTTGCGACATGATCAGCTAAATATTCTGGTGAAAGAAGAGGCAATCTCACGAGGGCGAGTAACTCTGATAAATTTTTTCCCCTAGCCTGCTCATCATGTTTGACCCATCTAAGGACAGCTTCAAAAACTTGCTGCTCAGAAGTTATGTGTAATTCATCACTGTAGACTAATTCCTTCAGATCACAGAACGACAAATTTAAGTATTCATCGGCCATAGAAACTTCCTGGAAGTAATGTTGGATGTATTTATTGGCTTGTTCCAAAAGAGACGAACAGCTCAGGGTGTCAGCGAAATGTCTGATGCCCAAAACATTGTGAGGATGAAAACGTGTTTGCAAGAATTCGGCACAGACGTCCTTAACTTTGTGAAGAGCAAAGAAGGATGCTCCGATCATAATACTTTGAACGTTTTCATTCGTAAGGGTGATGCGACCACTGTAGGCAAAATTTATCAGGGCTTCCAATGCTCTGAGGAACGAGAATGAATAAATAGTTAGGGAATTTGGAAATTTCAGAAAAGATTGTTTAATTTTTTAGAAGAAATTTATATTCACGTTGAATCAACTCCCTGCAAAGTTATGTCCTTTTGTTTGCTCTCGGCCATGTTATTCAGGAACATGGCATTGAAATAAGGAATTGTCGCAGCCAAAACTATTCTGTGAGCGCTAAAACTCTGGTCGTCAACCTAATAACAAAAATCATTTTTATATACTTCTGTTTTAAAAGGAACAATATTAATTCCCTGTAAAGTTGAAAGCATTGTTTCCCTTGAGTAATATATTTTTTAATATAAATTTTTACTTTGCAACTTCTGAAAATAACGAATTTGACAAATGAAAACCACGAAAACAAACAAGAAAGGAAATTTTGCCAGCTCCGTCTAATTTTGACAGCTCGAAATTTTGCCCTAATTATATCCTGAAAACGACCAAATAAACTGAATTTAAATATACAAAATAACAGAATTGTTATTAAAAGACCCAGGTAAGCGATAAAGTACCAAAACCTAAAAAATTAGTCCCGAAAATTCAAATTGGAGCAGAAGTATGTTGAAAAAGTGAGGTTAGGTTACCTTGAGGGTTACGTCACAAAGTTTGCCCTGCCTTCGAATATCCTCGAAAATCGGGAATCCTTGAGCACAGTGATCCGGATGCTGATAGACGATCTCTTTTTCGTTCGCCACCTCTCCATGATAAAAATTGGACTGAATCGCGGATGCGGGACCCTTCTGGAGAAACTTTTCCTTGTGTTTCTCTCTCGTTGCAGCGCCCATTTTGATACTGCGCCCCCGACGTGACAGTGCGCTTGACGTCGCGACGCTTCCTCGAGGTAGGTCCTGTGACCTTGACAAGTTCTGCATGTAACCGTTTAAACCCCTCTGCAAGGCCGACGACTCATTTTGCCCCCTGGGCAAAAAATCAGCCGGCACTTGCTGTTGAGCCAGATTACGACCAGCAACTCTCATCTGTTAAAATTCTCTATTTCGTATAATTCAGGTATTTCAACAATAATTTTCATGTTTGAGAACACTAGTTCAAGTTAAGAAATATTATACTATAAATGCGATTTACAGAAAGGATCTAGTCTTTCTAGAAAATACATTGTAAAAAAATTAGTTTTTTAGGTTAGGTTTTATTAAGAAAAAATCAAAAAATCAATTTAATTGCGGTTTTAAGATTTCAACAACCATTCAATTTTATAATTATTTTCTAAATAGATACAATCGCCCACTTTAAAAAATTTAAATTTGTAGTTCAAAAAATCCGCTCATAAAAAATAAAATTCTCAAGAGTAATAAGGTTTTTTTACCTGCAATGTGTGGATATTCAATTTAGAATAAAAGTCGATCGTCTAATAAATTTCGTTTGTATTTTTGTGGAGATGCTCCGAAAAGGATTTATGACACCCGAATTTTAGTATTTCCACTGTTCGTTGCATTTGAACCGGTAACGGTAATATTATCGTTTCCCTGTCAAGGGTACGTGTAAACAAAAACGTAGATTTAAACCTCAATTGATGGGGATGTTTAAATTTTGAATTTTACTGGGCAGTTTGTGATAAGACGCTATTCTGCGAAATGTTCGTGTACAAATGAATCGCAGAAAGGCAACGAACTCCTTTTAAACTCAGCTATTTCTTTGTGTCTAAACTTGGAACGAAGAGCACGATGTGCCTTGAAAGCTCGCAGCAGTTGAGTACGATTATAGGATGCTTTATTTGTCCAAAAAACATTTTAGAAATGTCCCCTGGAACGGTCTCCTACTGATCACCCTCCAGACAACAACAATATACTTTGAAGATCTCTAGAGGACAGCAGCGTACGATAAATTCTTTTTTCTTGATAACAAATCAGTTTAGTTGCATAAAAATAAGTCAGTTTGGCTTCAGAAAAATCATAAGGTTTTTAGCATTATACAGTAATTTAGTTTTTCACATTGAATAAAAAAAAAAATTTTCTCCAAAAATTTTAAGAACTTTTTAAATGCTTTTTTAAACTAAAACTATGTACCTTGAAAGAAGCCAACAAAATACTCACAAAGTAGTCTATTTTGAAAATGAGGAAACAATGGGAAATGGGATGAGCCAGAAACAATTACGTCGATTAAATTGCTTTGTTCTCTCGTGACGCATTCAATACCTAGTAATTTTTGTCCACGTGTCTAATAATAAAAATATAGATCACAACTAATAAATCACATTTAAAGTTAACTTTCTAATTGAAGAGTGATGCTTCTCTTTTTAAATAAGAGATTTATTTATAGATTACAAATTCCTTTTACAAAAGAAAGTTTATACTCACGATTTCACCTTGTTTGTTTTATAACTTGCGACTGTCATTCAACGAAAAGCTTCAGCAACTTTGGAAGTGTTATGAAAATAAACCCGTTGACATTTAAATTACCGGTAATGAATGAAACAAGTTGTGCTTGTTTCCATTTATTTACAGTATTACATTTTATCTCGGCTATAAACGGTGCTGAATAAATTATTCATCGCTTCATAGGTATGTTTGTTATTAAAATCGAATTGATATGGATAAGCGCGCGTCAGTCCTTTTTTTTTAATTATAAAAAAATGGAAGCCTTGGAAATCTTGAAATTGAACGATCCGTGAAAGGAGTCACTCGCTCTACGATCTAGCGACATCCGTTGCTCGAGAAAAATCGGTTCTCTGTCACGTGAAAATATAGCCTTGTCATCTCGGAGTTCAAAGTGTATTTTTTTTATTTATTCGATTGATATTACGTGATTACTTGAGATCTGCAGAACAAAGTCTCTTGCAAGTACATATATTTTAATATTGCATTTGAGTGAACCGAGTATTCGGCTTGTATTCAGTACTTGTCATTTTTGGAGCATTTTCATCGACTTTAGTGTTTATATAAGTAAGTAAACAGGTGTGTGTATACCTTTGCAATTCGTTTTCACTTACACTTTGTGCTCATCACAGACAGTTCTCACTTCTTTCATAATTTTCAGATGCATTTTTCATCTTTTCCAAGTTTTAAGGTTAAATTGTCAACCTGATTTCATATACGTGTACTTTTATCGATTTATACTTTTGTGATTTGATATTTAGAAGTTTTAATTAAAACGAGTATTTAGTGGTGATATTTATTATTCATTCAGTTGTTTACAAGAATCTTTTGCATGCAGTGAAAGTTGATTAAGACCTTTGAACCCAAAGTAACTTTATCAAAGGGGGCTAAAAAATCTGTTGGAAGTGTCATTTATGTGATAAATTACTGGTAAACTTTAGATAAGTGAATTGTTTTCGTGTTATCTACGAGATCGATAAACAAAAGCAAGGTATTTTGTTGAATTAATTAAAAGTTTTTAGTGAATTTGTTGAATCTTACAAAAATGAAACTTGCTAAATGTCATATGTGACATCAGATAGTTCAATAAAACATCGACTGGTCTTGCAATTTTTACGAAACAGTTATCTATTCAGTTCTCATATTCATAGTTACTACTCTTAATACAGTAAAAACTTTTCCATTGATTACAATTTTAATAGGTTTAAATTATGATACTGTGAATGTTAAAATTTTACAAATGTGTCTCTTGTTATTTAAGAGCATTTAGAATTTTGTACATAAACTCAAAATCAAGATAATGAATTACTTATTAAAAACTATATCCCTATCCTTATTAATATCCTTGAAATGATTCTGTTTCAGACTGTTGCAACAATGGTTCAAAAACCCAAAGTTTACGTGGTGGGGGTGGGTATGACGAAGTTTGAAAAACCTGGCAGACGAGATAATTTTGATTACAATCAAATGGGAAAGGAATCCACTTTAAAGGCCCTAGATGATGCTCGAATTTCCTACAAAGAAGTCAAAGCTGCTTGCGTTGGATATGTTTATGGAGATTCCACCTGCGGTCAAAGAGCATTGTATGAAGTTGGTTTAACTGGCTGTCCAGTTTACAATGTTAACAATAATTGTTCAACTGGATCAACTGCGTTATTAATGGCTAAGCAGATCATAGAAAGCGGAAACGCCGATTGTGTTTTGGCTCTTGGTTTCGAAAAAATGGAACGTGGATCGCTCTCTTCGAAATTTTTCGACCGCACAAATCCTCTAGATAAACATATCACTGTCATGGCAGACATAGCAGGTTTGTATTTATACCAATATGAAATTGATTATTTAATTTAATTCTCCGCAGTTGTTTTAACTCAATTATCTCCTCTTACTTTTAGGAATCAATGACAGTCCCATGGCTGCTCAATTATTCGGAAACGCAGGTATTGAGCACATGAAGAAATATGGAACAAAACCCGAGCATTTTGCAAAAATCGCCTACAAAAATCACTTACATTCCGTAAACAATCCATATTCCCAATTCCAAGACAAATACACCCTGGATCAAATTATGAATTCTCCAAAGGTCTTTGGACCTCTTACGAAACTGCAATGCTGTCCAACCTCCGATGGTTCTGCTGCTGTGGTTTTGGCCAATGAAGAATTTGTTAAAAAGCACAACCTTCAGTCTCAGGCAGTGGAGATCGTGGGAATGGAAATGTCCACGGATTTGCCGTCTACCTTTGAGGAACGAAGCAGTATCAAGATAATTGGGTGAGTGCTCGAGATTACTTTGAAGTAAAATTAGTGATCAGCCTTTCGTTCGTGCGTTTAACCGAGTAAACGATCAAGCGATTAATCGGTTAACCGTTTGATCGTTTGTCGTCTACTAGTTCGAATAACCGACTAACTCAACGAGGGAAACGAGTGAACCGAGGGATACGAACAAGCTCGATAGTCCAGAGGCCGACAACACTTCTGTTTGCAACAATATGTAACCGCAAATTTGACTTTTAATTCTTGTGCAGAATGATCTGCTGATAACGAAAAGTTTGGTTACCCCCCGCGAATCGTGGTCCAGTCTCGAGTTATTAACAATTGTTTATATTTTATAAATTATCGATTAGCTCCGTCATTTATTGAATTTTCTCATCTATTCCGAAATCTGATATAGAGACTGAAAAGGAAGGAAAACTGTTCTGACACTTTTGTTGTCAAATTAATATTTCATTGAAAAATTTAAACATTTAGAAAAAAAATTTTGAAAATGATTTGTTGCTCACGTCTCGAAAAATATTGCAGTTATTGGGATAGATTAAAATGGAATAGAAAGTGTCTGTCGAGAACCAAAATTTTCATGTGTACAACAATTTTGGTAACTGTAACCGCTTTTTAATAAACAGGGAATTTGTTGAGAGCTGGTATCACTCCATATTCCGTAAGGAATGAAAATAAGCAGAGTCGATTTTCTTAAAAACTAATAGATTTATTAAAAAGTATGGTATAGAAAATAAGAGTATAGATAGGAATTACTGTCATCGTACCAAAATATTTCAGTCATTTGTTTAAATTGTGTGTTTTAGCAACAATATAAAAAACCCGTATTTTGAAATAGGATATCTGCATGAAAAAAGGGAGCAAGAACTCCCGAAAAAGTCTCACTAATACTGCATGAAGTGGGGAATAAAGTAGAGGTGTGCATCCGTCCGATCGAATTGTCAGTGCAAATTGATACCTTTTTGGCCACGTTTAGAACATTGAATTTTTCTAAATTGAGTTTAATTCTAGAAGAAATTGAAGCTTCTAAGCTCTTTTCGAATGTAAGATTTCTCTAAATCGAAATTACTAAATTTCTCTAAATCGAAATAGGGAGTTCTTTCTCGATTTAGAGAAATCTTACATTCGAAAAGAGCTTAGAAGCTTCAATTTCTTCTAGAATTAAACTCAAATTCGAAAAATTCAGTGTTCTAAACGTGGCCAAAAAGGGGAGCAATTTGCACTGACAATTCGATCGGATAGTTGCACACCTCTAGAATAAAGGTATACTTAATGTAAATGAGTAACATAATAATTATTCCTTCTATTAAGGGCGTGTGATACGTTATGGTCTCACGAATTACCGACGTGGTATAAAAAATATTCGGCAATCCTATTTTTAAACAAACAGAGGTATCAAGTTGATACTTAAGATAATGATAGAAAATATGATAGGGCACATCAATTTGATATCTTTGTTTGTTTTAAAATAGGATTACCGAATATTTTTTATACATCGTCGGCAATTCGTGACATCATAACGTATCACACCCCCTTAACATTGTAAAGTGCTACAACTAATTTCACTCCTAATTGTTGTAAGAACTCGAAATAAAGTCTAAAAATCTTTTAAAAAACCATCTAGATTCCAAATATGTAGTTCAATCGAATGTAGTGGTTTTCAATTCCGCGTTACAAATGATTTTTTTTTAATATCGCCTGTTGTGACAATAGAAATATGAGTACCCAGGTTTAAAGATGACGAGGCACATAGACGGAAGCAGTGAAAGCAGTTTGATGGCGACATTCATTTCCACAGATTTACGGAATTGTAAACTTAATTTAAAGTACCTTAAACTGCTTTCACTGCTAACTACTATGTGCCTCGTCGTCTTTGAACCTGGCTACTCATATTTCTATTGTATTTTACAGCAGGTGATATTTTTAAAAAATCATTTGTAACGCGGAATTGAAAACCACTGCATTCGATTGAACTATATATTTGGAATCTAGATAGTTTTTAAAGATTTTTAGACTTTATTACGAGTTCCTACGACAATTAGGAGCGAAGTTAGTTGTGATATTTTACAATGTTAATAGAAGGAATAATTATTATGTTACTCATTTGCATTAAGTATACCTTTATTCCCCACTTCATGCAGTATTAGTGAGACTTTTTCTGGAGTTCTTACTTCTTTTTTTCATGCAGATATCCTATTTCAAAATACGGGTTTTTTATATTGTTGCTGAAACACACAATTTAAACAAATGACTGAAATATTTTGGCACGATGACAGTTGTTCCTACATATCTATACTTTTATTTTCTATACCATACTTGTTAATAAATTTATTAGTTTTTAAGAAAATCGACTCTAATTATTTTCATTCCTTACGGAATATGAAGTGATACCAGCTCTCAACAAATTCCCTGTTTATTAAAAAGCGGTTACAGTTACCAAAATCGTTGTAATCATGGAAAGTTTGGTTCTCGACAGTCACTTTCCATTCCATTTTAATATATCCCAATAGCTGCAATATTTTTCGATATGAGCAGCAACTCATTTTCAGACTTTTTTTTCTAAATGTTTAAATTTTTCAATGAAATATTAATTTGACAACAAAAGTGTAAAAACAGTTTTCCTTTCTTTTCAGTCTCTATATCAGATTTTGGAAGAATAGATGAGAAAATTCAATAAATGACGGAGCTAATCGATAATTTATAAAATATAAACAATTGTTAATAACTCGAGACTGGACCACGATTCGCGGGGGGTAACCAAACTTTTCGTTATCGGCAGATCATTCTGCACAAGAATCAAAAGTCAAATTGCGGTTACATATTATTGCAAACAGAAGTGTTGTCGGCTGGAGGGCTGGACTACGAGCAAATCTACCCTAAAAAAGGGGCGATGGTCTTTTCTTATCCAGCTACCTGAGTACTGTTCCCCCACTACTCGGTTATCCCTCATGTGCCTTGATCTCGGCTCGCCCGGCACGGGCGGTGGGTTTTTTCCTAACCAGCTACAGTGCTACATGAGTACTGTTCCCCCTCTACTCAGTTATCCCTCACGCGCCTCGATCTCGGCTCACCCGGTACACCGGATCCTTCCCAGCAGGAGTTCCTATTGTCCGAATAATGAGACTTATGTGAGAAAATTGCCAAATAAAAAAAATTGTAATTCTTCAATTAGCGATTTAAAAATGCTATTTTTCGAATCTTTGAATTTTTACGATTCTAGAGATATATCATATGTCTTAAAAATTTTAAAATTAGATTAAATTTGAAATTTTTAATGTTTTTAACTTACTCAAAATACAAATAGTCACAGCCGTCTTTTAATATTTTTAATTAAAAACAAGAGATAATGGATATTCATAAAGATATATATTTCATTTTATTATTAAATTTATTAAAAACAGATGATAATAATAATAATTTGAAGAATGATATAATCCCGCTATAAGCTTCATTTAGATTTTAAAAAAAATTAAGTTCATAATATCTTTATAATATGTATAATTTTTAAAGTATATATAAATTAATAATTAACACAAACAATATAACAGGGAGGCAGAAGATACAGGTGATTTTTATTTTATAATTATTTATTATTATTATTAATATTATTATTTATTTTATTTATTCTTTTTTATTTATTATTTTTTTATTGTTTTTCATGTGCTTAAATGAAAAAAGGCATATATGATGGTCCTAAAAAGAACCAATTTAAGTATTGCAAAAAAAATATCTTGTTACCTATCAGTAAAACATTCTTATTATGAACAGTTTGATAAATTTCATTTTACCTTGATGTGCGCGGTTAGTTTAGTATTTTAGTGAACACGATAGTATGAAGATACCGACTTCACAAAATGAAAACGAGAAATATTTTTCTAATCGTAATTGTTAATCTGATTTTTAACTAATTCATTTTTTTTCTTGGATTCGGCATTCTGATACTGAAAAGGCGAATCAATGCTATTGCATTTGAAATAAGTGTCTGTTTGAACTTCGAGCAGAATTTCAATAGTTTTAAAAATTGAAGGATGCGTGTGAAAAAAGGAATTGTTGAAATGAAAATTGAACGATTCACACGCATTCGTTGTTTGTGTTAAGTCTGCAGTTTTTTTCGACCCAAATTTCTCGGTGAAATGTACAGTCATCTTTTACATATGTATCGATTAAATAATACGCGAAATTGATCGTTTCGACGTCATGCAGCATGATGGGTAATAACTCGAATGCAAAAAAATGTTTTACCGTAATGGTTTAGAGAGGAATTTTGTGTTTTTTATTCAAATGAATAGTTATAAGGGCGACAGTACAACTGCCTAAATATATTCGTAGTTAAGCTTATATAGCTAGGTTTATATATTTGTTAGGTGGGGCGCTAATGGCCTCGTTACATTACTTCCATGTGATCTAAAAACATTGTAACCAACGTCCAATTTCAGAATCTTTATTTTTATACTCATTAGTAAGACCGAATAGTTGTATTTTTCGATACCACGCTTGAGATAAGTGAAATCTGCAGTCGACAATTCACACGTTTGGCCAAACTTTTTTTTCGCAGCATTATGTATTCCTATTTCAAAATCAACAATTATTTCTTCTGGATTCAAGAAAAAGCAATTTTTTCACATAATTTACAAATTGTAGCCAAAGATTTTGTGTATGTAGCTTCGCGTTTATCTTTCAGCAAGCAGAAAGCTAAATGAATATAATGGCCATTAAAAAAAACACGTAAGCCGAAAAGCTGTTTAAAAAACTGAGTGCAAAAACTGAAAGTCCCGTCGACATACAATTTCTTTGATTTTGATAAATATTTCAAATTATTTACGGTCGAGAAAATTATCATATTTGACTTCGGAGCATTTATACCAGTAAGAACAAAATCTTCATTGTTACAGTCTTTACATTTAATTCATTTTTAGAGTTGTGTTTAAATATGTAGGAAGTGAGGGTAAAACTTTTCTACGGGCCATGTATATAACTCTTTTAACATTTCTAGTATCTCTAACTTGTCAATCCTGATGTTCTGTTTCTACACACGAGTGAATTATCTTAGATGGTTTTTCGCAGGTTTGGACTACGACTTTTCTTTTCACGCTTGTTGAAAGCGTGATTGCCTGTGCAAAATTTGCTCATTCACGGGTTCGTAGTTACAGTCTGTTCAACAAGAAACGTTCCTCGATTTTTCGAATTAGAGATTTTTGAACGTTTTTTTTTTTTTTAATTAAAGTACATTCAAAGGACTAATGCGCGCCTACCTAGTACACAATCCAATCCCCATCGTTATCCAGCATGGCCTGGCACCTTTTCGGCATGCTTTCCACTAAGTTTTCAGCATAGTCTGTTGGTAATTCTTGCCATATCTTCCTGATTTTTTGCGAGAGCTGCTTCAAGGTGAAAACATGTTTTTCCGCAAGTTTCCTCTTTACAATACTCCAGACGTTTTCTATTGGATTCGCATCGGGGGACTGTGATGGCCAGACCAAAATTGTGATATCATTTTCTGCTTTCCAGACGGTGCAAAGACGGCTTCGATGTTTAGGGTCGTTATCCTCTTGCAAGATCCAATTTCCAGTATCGGCTCCAAACATTTTTGTAGCAGACCTTAGAAGACCACGTTTATATATTTTGAGCATTTTCTGAGCATTAAAAAAATGACATTCGACCAGTCACGGTCGAGATTTTCAGCAGCCCATGCCTTCCGTTTTTCCTGAAGGGTTTCTGAGAGCAGGGGTTTTTGCCTCGTACTACGGTACTGCAGCTTCGCTTCAGCCAAACGCTGTCTTTCTTTCTTTCTCTCTTTGGGTTGTTTCCTTCAGCACTAGCACCTCATCTCTGGCACTAGGTCTTTTGGGAGATCCTCTTGTTCCGCCACGGTTCTCCTGCTAGTAAGAGCGAGACCTATCCGGCCATTGCTATTACATAGTTGAGTCTGTTTCCAATGAGATGTGTTTATCTAAGTAGACTATAGGTGGAGCAGTAGGTGTGTGGCTCATGTAAGGCGGGAAGGTTTAAAAGCGTATGATTGCAATTAGAGGTGTTTATCCTAACTGCAGTGTTCACGTGCCGTAAAGCATGAGGGTTCCAAGCATGGAGTATGTGTACCAGTATTTTTAATAAATTTGATTATTTAATAGCAAGCTGGGCCAATGGGGTCAGACAGGAAGCTCTCCGCACAGAACGGAGGGAATTTTTTCATTTTTATAAGGGATTTTTCTAGACTGTTTTTGTGGTCTTGGAATCTGGGACATGCCCATAGGACGTGGTTGATATCTTCATTAAGGTTCCCGCAGGGGCATTCCTCTGAGTCCAAAAGGCCCTTTCTGGCCAGGCTGCCAGCAAGAGCTTCTAAGCCGAGAGATATTAACGATATCACTTCTTTTATTTAAATTTGATTCAAGAAACCAAGGTTTGGAGGAGTTTGAAAGAGGCCCACTCTTGTACGGGCGCTTTCATTTTTTAAGTCAGCGCTAGAGATCTCATTTAATTTAGCCGAAATTGAGTTATAGATGTCTGTGTGAGGAATTCTACACTTTAAAAGGCTACCCTGGGTTAGTGCTAGTTTGGCAAGTCTATTAGCTACTTCGTTTTCAAAGATACCTTTATGTCCGGGAATCCAAACAAGACTGATTTTAAGGTTTATAGAATTAGCATGGGAAAGAAGGTTTCTAATTTTGAAAATGTAAAAGTTATTGGTATCCAGATGATTGAAATTTTTGCAAGCAAGTAGAACACTGCGAGAGTCAGAGCAGATGGTTGCGGGGGAGATACTATTGTTTATTATGATTTCCAATGCTTTGGAGATAGCGATAGCTTCCGCTGTGAAGATAGATGCAAGGTGAAAAATTTTATATTTTTTAAAAAGTTGAAGATTCAAGCACACAATCCCAATTCCAGTTTGGTAGGTATCCTCCTTTTTGGAGCTATCATTAAAGAAAAGGGTTTCGTCTTTAAGAAAGTTTTCAGCGTATTGTCTAAATTCCAAGTTAGGAGAAGGGCTTTTTGTAAGGTGATCTCCCAATTGTAAGTCAATGTTCGGAGATTCAAATTCAAGGGAGTAATGTAGGAGGTAGTTGATAGGAGTATAAGAAAACATAATTTTTGATTCGTATTTTTGAAGATTAATGAAAGAGTTTAATAGGTAGAAAGCTTCTCTTATATTGTATGTGTTTTTTCGAGCAGTTA
>JBAGKK010248596.1:2839-21200 GCA_037177015.1 Euceroptres primus | reverse complement strand
ATTATTTAAATGTAAAAATGTGTATTCAAAATGGCGTTGTCATTTTTACGTGCATTTTCCCATAAGAACGAAAAGTTAGTAGTTTTCTACTAATTACACAGGCCGTCAAAAGTTAACTTTTTTTTGTACCCAAAGATTGGACTAGGTGATCCCAAAGGATTTTGATGTCCAATATAACACGAGCAGCAATTTTTTTTCTTATAACTTCTTACGCCATGGTTTAGTACTCCTTTTTACCTTTCATTTCCACTTTGGATCATCCCGAACCGATTTTTTTCTCCAAGATATGGCACATTAACCATTTAAGTTTCACACTGAAAAACTAGCAAAAAGGTTTGGAATCTAAAGGTTTTTGAGTTTATTTTTTGCTGAATCAGAATTTGAGCTCAGATTTGCAAAATTCAAAATGTCGGATCCAATATGGCGGACCTTAATTTTAAGAAATACTTGGTTTTGTGCATGACTTGAATTTTGCAAATCTGAACTCAAACGGTTAATGTGTCATATCGTGGAGAAAAAAAATCGGTTCGATATGATCCAAAGTGGAAATGAAAGGCAAAAAGGAGCACTAAACCATGGCGTAAGTAGTTTTAAGAAAAAAATCGCTGCTTGTGTTCTATTGTTTCAAATATGACTGAAAATAGCCATTTTTTCATTTTTAGGTTAGGCTATCTCGAAATTCTGACGTATAGGAAAAATTTTGACAATGGATTCGTTTTTAGGACATCAATATTCTTTGGGGCAGGGAATGAAACGAAACATGCGTTCCGGTGTTAATTTGGTATTCAGACCCAAACGAAACAAACTATTTCATGTCATTCGGTAAGAGCGATACCGTATTCTTTTTGTTTCATTTTACCGAATTGCAAATGGTTCGTGATGCGGTTTTTTAACATTCAAGATGTATGAAGTGAAGTTTGTAGAGAATGAATAAACAAATGAAAGTACTTTTATTGAACCCATTATGAACGGTTAATGTATTTGGTTTTGATTTTTAACCGGTTGCGGTTCCGGAAACGAGTTGAAGCGCGGAAGGAAACATATCGCTTATTTGTGAAAAGATCCGCTCTGAAGTTCCGGTATTAATTTATAACATTTAAACAGTTCGTTTGAATCGGTTTTGGTAACGTTTCATTCCCTGCTTTGGGGTCATCTAATCCGGTCTTTGGATACAAATTTTGTCGGTCTGTCGGTCAAATACTAATTCAATTGGTAATTCCATTCTTCTATCAACTGAATTAGTAAGAATTTCAACTAATAATTAGTAGAATTTGACTAACAATTAGTTTTCTACTAATTATTAGTAGAAATGCCTATAATTCAATTGGTGGACGACTTCTCGTTATTTCATTAGTAGTTTTTGACTAATTCAGATTTACAGAGAGAGAAGAGAGAATTTTTATTATTTTTGCTATTTTAAAAGACCCCGTAATAAAAATTGTCAAGTTTGGATAACAATTCGATCAAATAACTGGATTTAAATTTTAGTATTCCCTTCCTGTGGATGATATGAAAAGAATCATTGAGATGGACAATATTTTCAATGGACAACTTTTCCAAGCCCGTATAAAATACATCTAAAAATGTGAAACTTATCTAATTTATACCATTTAAAAATGTAATTTAATATCCGTTTGAATTGAAATTTATAATAACTGATATAAAAAACATTTGCAGTGAAGATACCTCTATATTTGTCCGATTTTCCTCTTTTTTCTAAAGGACAAAAAAAATCGCAATAAAAATGTGGAACACACGACCGGAAGAGACTACGTTACGTGTTTGATTGTCACTTTTCTGCGCGCAGGCATGTGATATCAGCTGCATGAGTCAGTGCAAACGAAAAAAGCAAACGTGAATCGCGGGAGAGTAATTGCGGAGATAATTTTTCAAGGTCTAATAAAGTTGCCGGGCGTGCACTGCGAGTGACTCTACAGTCCAAGGTATATTTTACTGCCTATCGCGCTAGCGGTAAAAGATAGTCTTAGTCATCCTGTAGCCTGTGCTGTGGCAGAAGATAGGGGTAACCGGAAGATACGACTCGATTCAATCCTACCGGTGACAGGCGAGCCAATTAAAACCCCTCGACGTTTCCACCGATCGGACGAACGCCTATCAATTAACTGGCACGATCAACATGCCAATAAAATCCAGTGTGACTCTGAAGTCCACGCCCTCTCAGTGAAAATGTCACATTAAAACCGCAAATTTTCGATCTACCCACTCCATCAAACATCCACACGAACGGATGCAAACAAGAAAGGTTTGATATTTGAAATTTCCTATAGCATGATTCAACATTTTATTTGTATTATCAGTGCAACCAATATACACCATTTCGTCAATATTTACTCTTTCATCACTAATATTACCAATTCTATCAATATTGATCTTTGTCAGAAGCTAGCCATGCTGACTAAGGTGGGTCGAAAAAACAAAATTTTGGAAATTGAAATTGGAACTATGTGGAAAAGACATTTATAACATCTGAGGGCGTTTTAATGCTAAAAATATACAAGGAAAAAAATTGATAAGTCTATGTAATCAAAAATAAAGATATAGCCTGTTTTCCAAAAAGTCATTTTCGTATTTTTCCAAATCGCATTAAAAAATCTTTTTAACATCTGAAGGCGCTTTTATTATAAAAATACACTTAGAAAAAAATTGATAAGTATATGTAATAAAAAACAAAGATATAGTCTGTTTTCCAAAAAGTTATTTTCGTCTTTTTCCGAATAGCATTAGAAAATCTTTTTAACATCTGAGAGCGTATTAATGATAAAAACACACTAGGAAAAAAATTGATAAATCTATGTAATCAAAAAAAAAAGATAGGGGAAAGATACCTAAGACGAGATCCCTTCCATATTTTCCGAAAATTTTCGATTTTAAGAGCAAAATTTAAGAAGCAAAATCAATTACTGACATCATCATTAGAAAATCTTTTTAACATCTGAGAGCATATTAATGAAAAAAACACACTAAGAAAAAAATTGATAAATCTATGTAATCAAAAACAAAGATAGGGGAAAGATACCTAAGACGAGATCCCTTCCATATTTTCCGAAAATTTTCGATTTTAAGTAACTTCAGAAACAAAAGCGATTACTGACATCATAGTTTCATGTTTGCTTTACAAAGTTCACATGTATAAAAGTTCAAAAAATGTTTAAAAGGCAATAAATTTCGATGGTGAAAAAATATGTGTTATTCCCGCCTCAGGCAACCCGGTATCCTAAGAGGAGCCCCTTTTAAAAATAAAAAAAGCTATGTAATTAAACACTAGATAGTGATAAATTTTATTCGTGGCGTACTGTATAAACATATTCTGTACACTTATGACATATTATTCATGCAAAATTCATTATAAAACGTAAAATAAGCGTTAAATAAGGTGTAACAGAAAACAAGTATTAACAAAGATTACGAACTTAATATTTATAAAAAGTTGTAAAATGTCAAATGTTATTCATTGTAGATCAATAATTTACTGATATAAAGTGAATAAAGAAAATATTTTTAAAAATTTCTTGTTCATGATCAAAAAACAATAAAGAGGTTAGTAAAGGTACTAATTATTGCGGAAAATTTAAATATCTCACGTATTTTCGGTGTACAGTCGGTAATTCATAGATAAAGCAGATTACGCTTTTATCTGCAGTTTTCTAGCCTAACCGGAGCTCGTCTTAGGAATTTCGCATGTTTACAATTTTTTAAATATTTTTATTAAACAGCAGAAAAATTAATAGAACGTAATTAACAATTGCAAAGTTTACAAAATTATCTATTAAAAGAAACGTACTCCTTCAAATCATTAGAATATTATATTAAATCACAACTTCTAAAAAAAGTAAATGTTCGTTCTCTAATGTACAAAAATAATTTTTCCTCTCTGTTTTCATTAATTTACTTCCAGTGCAGAAAAAAACACTTTCAAAATAACTAGAGTTCCGTTGAGCATGTATCTTCATACATAAGTGATGAATATAATGTTTTCATACGAAAACATTAAGGATGGGCCGTTTTAGGAGGTAGCTCGTCTTAGGCAACTTTCCCCTATAGCCTGTTTTCCAAAAAGTCATTTTCGAATTTTTTCAAATTTTCTTTTTCCAAATAGCATTAAAAAATCTTTCTAACATCTGAAGACGTTTGAATGATAAAAATACACCAGGAAAAAAAATTGATAAGTTTATGCAATTAAAAACCAAGATATAGCCTGTTTTCCAAAACGTCATTTCCGTATTTTTTCAAATTATCTTTTTTTCTTACTTGGCTTTGATAATATTTGTAAACACCTGAGTGTTTACCGTTAATAAAAGTACACCGGAAAAGTGGATGGCGAAAGGAATCATTTGTTTTCGAAAAAAATGAAGTAAAAATAAAATAAGCAGTTACAAAATATGCTAATTATTTATTTTTAATTCTTCCATTAAAAAAAATTTTCTTGGTGTATTTTTATTAATAGAGAGCACTCAGGTGTTTAAAAATATTATCAAAGCCAAGTTTAAAAAAATAATTCCAAAAAATATATAAATAATTACTTTTAAAACTTAAAAATTAATTACTTAATTACTTTTAAAACTTAAGTCTTTTTTTTTCGATTCTCTAGATTTACCAAGTTCTTTTCTAGTGTATTTTTACTACTAAATGCTATTAATGCTAATTGGAAAAAGATAATTTAAAAAAATACGAAAATAACTTTTTAGGAAACAGGCTACATCTTTGTTTTTGATTATATAGACTTATCAATTTTTCAGTAGTGTATTTTTATCATTAAACGCCCTCAGATGTTAAAAAGATTTTTAATGCTTTTTGGAAAAAGATAATATGAAAAAATACGAAAATTACTTTTTGGAAAACAGGCTATATTTTTCTTTTTGATTATATAGACTTATCAATTTTTTCCTTGTATATTTTAATTAAGAAGTAAACCACCAGTCATGGTGGTACAAAAATACATTGTCTACGATGTTCGTCATGTCCTTATGTTGTTGAGTGGGAATCAAGAATATAGCGATATAGGTTATCCGAGAATGTTTTTTTGGAAATGCTCGTAATATCAATAAAGCTTTTAGCTTTTAGGTGCATTAAATTTATGTAATTGCACATTACAAACAAAAGTAGGTGAGTTAAAACCTATATAGGAATTCGGTAGCGGCAAGCAGTACATCCCTTCTGGTCGATTGGCTTGGCACTTTCAATTGGAGATAGCCCATTAAGAAGTTTGAGTATCTCTCAGTTTTAATAAGCTTGAATAAGAAATAGTAGCAGGCATATATTCGACGTTCGGCTAATGTTAGACAGTTATATTTTGTGCACATTTCTTTGTAATCTGAGCCTCGCGTTGAATATATCCCTTCTTTTTTGAAGATATTTCAAGAATCTTTTTTGGATTGTCTCCAATTCATTAGAGATGCATAACAAGAATTTCTAAATTTTTAAAAAATATCATCAGATAACATTAAAACTTCAAACATGGTACTTATCATAACGAGACGAAACTTTACTTGATCCAGATTCTTGTTCTCGTCTCGTTTTAGAGATTACAGATTTTTGATCTCCATCAAGTTTTAGTCTCAGCTGATTATGTTTCAAGCAAATCTCGTTTTTTCCAAAAAATTCTCGTTATGCATCGCTACAATTCATCTTCATATTTTTTAAATATAGGGTTCCAGACTTGCACAGCGAATTCAAGTCACGATCGCATGTAGGCATTAAACAGGATTGTTAGTGTATTAGAGTTTTTAAAATGTTATAATTAAAAAATTAAAATTAAAAATACATGATCTGAGAACAAATTCTAAGGTCCTTGATGCAGCAGCAGCAATAAAACGAGTGTGATCGGCAAAAGTTAAACGCGAATCAAAAAAGAGACCTAGAGCGCGCACCTTATAATTATCCTTGGTAAATATAATGGTAATATAATGGTTCAAAGAGTTATCTCGAGCCGGAAATTCCTGTCATAGCAGAATTTAGGAATAACATTTTTTAAGCAGTGTTCTCAGAAGATGCTGCTGATATTATTTAAAGCTAACACCTGCAAATTATTGCAGGTGTTAATAACCCAAGTTAACAACTCTGCACGTTTTTTTAAAAACGACTCAAGTGTAAATTTATATTGGGACAGAAAGCCTTTATGTATATTGATGTCAGGAAAGAAAAACCGAAAATTAATGTCCTGGCCCTTTGCCCTTAGCGGCCCTTTTTTAATTTTGAAGGTAGGACAATGTTTCGAAGGGTTATCTCGAGCCGGAAATTCCTGTCCGAGCAGAATTTAGAAATAGTAATTTTTAAGCCGTTTACTCGGGTAGCGCTGCTGATATGATATAAAGTTAGTAACACCGTTGCATATTTTATAAAAAGGGCTAAGTAGTAAAATCCATAGTTGGATTTTACTAAGTATGAAATATTTTAGAAAGTGAGCCCTAAATAGGCCCTTATTAATATTAGGAAGAGAAATCGAAAATTAATATTTTGTCCCTTTGCTCTGCGTGGTCCTTTTTTAGTTATGAAGGTAAGACAATGATTTAAAGGGATTCCTGGAGCCGTAAAAGAGCCGGAAATTTCTGTGAAAGGGAAAATTTAATTTTTTTTTTTTAGGCGACTAAGAACCACTAATAATCGAGAAATGGATTCTCCGAGTGGTAACAAAGTCTGGGGCTTAATGTCTCTGTTTGAAATATAATCATTTTTTGACCGATTCCTCGAGTGGCGCTGCTGGCTTAAAGTAAAGCTCGTAGCATCATGCATATTTAAAAAAAAAAATAAGAGCCGAAAATTATAAAAGAGACATCGTGATTTGATGTCATGGTGCTGTCAGGTTTACGTAGCTTTAAATATTTCTGAGTGAAAAGTCTCGCTTTACAAGACGTCCGTCCGTTTTTAACCATGTTTCTATTAGTGCTATACACTCGTAACATAAAATATCGAGAAAAGATTGCAACCGAGTTAATTTCGTATTAATACCGCAAGTGTTTTGATAATAAATTGAAAAAGTGTAAACAGGAAAAACGAAGTGTTATTTTTACCCTGATTTTGGTGTAACATTTACCTGCAACAAAGATTAACTTCACAGGGTAATAAATAAATTTTATCCAAATATCGGTTAAATTTGCTTTTATTTTTCCATGATGACACATGTATTTTGAAACATGCGAAGTTGTCCGAATAAAAATTTACGCCTCTACAAAATTACCTGCAACAAATTTTATGCTTAGTTTTTTGTGTGTACTTATTGCTTAGCGTGTGTTTGATGTTGCTGACGGGTCTGCTGGCGCTTGAAGTTTGTTCGAAGATTTGATTATCACTGGAACTGTGTGTCGATGTATAATACGTAGTCCTGTCTCTCCTTTTTGTATTCTCTGCTGTAATTCTGCTTGCACTGATCGCCGACTCGTGCTGTGCATTTCCGTCTTGTCGGGAGCAAGTCGTGCGCTCTTGAAGATCTCGTGACCTCGAATTTTAGGTCTGTTGGCTAATACTGCCCTGAACACCTGATAGACTGATTCACTGGACTGCAGGATGATTTTGATTGGGCGTGACTTTAATAATGCCTATGAAAAATTTAATGAGGCTTGTTAAAAAATTACTGTGTTTATATTTATGTTTTCCCAGGCTTACCAAATTTTTTTTTGGTGTACTTTTACTAGCAGAAAAGCCTCAAATACCTGAAAAATTCTTTTATCGTTCCTGTAGATTTTAAAATAGTTTTTTGAAAACAGGGACATAATAAACATAAATTATTGTCTAGAGAACTTTAATTAAAAGGCTGTAAAAATTTCGGGATACGTTTAAGACTTCCAAAAACGTAAAAAAATTGGCATATACGAAAATATCAAACCTATGAAAATAAGAATTTGTTCAAACACTTTTTGCTAATGCGCAATTAGAAGGCGTTCATCAATCGACACAAAATTAATTATATTTTTTCAGGGTTCTAATGCACTACTTTTCTATATGGCTCCAATTTTGATTTCCAAAATCTTGTTTTTTCGACCCTCCCTAATGCTGACGGTGATCGACTTTTTCAATTTATATGTTTGTCATTGCATGGGATGACTCTTTGAGATATGTAAATTCCTAGTCGAATGAATTACAGAGTAAAAAATCCTATGTTCAATTATACTGGGGATCATGTAACATAAAGCTTGGATTACTTTACAGGAAAGTTGTAAATGCACTTAGAAATAGCAGTTAATTTGCAGAAAATTTTTATAATTTACTTCGACTATTGCGAGGACTATTGTAAATTTACTCTGACAAAAAAAAACTAAGAATCAAATTTGTTGCAGATAATTTTTTAGAGGGATACATTCTTATTCAGACAACTTCACGTCTTTCAAAATACATGTGCTCACAGGGAAAAAACAAAAGAAAACTTAACCGATATTTGGTTAAAGTTTATCCTGTGAAGTTAATTTTTGTTGCAGATAATTTTTACCCCGGAATCGAGGTAAAATTTATCCTTCGTTTTTTCTGTGTAGAAGTCACTGTTACACGGAGAAAAAAAATCTGTAGAATTAACAGAAATGTCTGTTGATAATTCTACTAATTTTAAAGATTTTTTTTATCTTTAAGTCCAGTGATCGTTTTTTAAATAAACAGTATTTCCAAAATTTCGACAATGTGAATATAATGTAATGTAGGTTGTTAAGTCTCTAAAAATTACATGAATAGTTTTCGTTCCTGAACTTTACTATCTTTCCCATTAGTTTATAGCTCTCAAAATTTTGAGAAGATTAGAAAGAGAAACATCTGCTGTTTACTGAAATAACTAATTTGTTTTATATCTCTTCTGCAGCTTACATTTCAAACTTTATTACGGTCAGATTTTCTTTATTACTTTATTGATACTCTTCATTCAAGGTACCGTTGAATGGATTAAGACTTTATTACGGTATAAGCTTAGGTTACAGACTTTGTCCTTTAAGATTATCCTTTAGGTAATTCGACCCTGACCTACTCAATATTGTACTTGGGAAAAACCCAAAAACTCTGACGTAAAGCGAGGGAGGGTCTTTCTACCTCTCCTAATGAAACTGTTAACCAGTAATTGATCTTCGTTTCCCGTTCCCTCAATTTTGTCAATCTCAACTGTTCAGCCCTTAATTTTGTACTTCGAATAGGCAGACTTACTTCACACTCGTAGAAGAGAACAACTGACCGTCCTTGTTGCGACTAAGTTCTCGAAGTTGTATATTAATAGTCAGTTTAGTTAAAGAGTCGATGCCTTCACTTGTATTTTTCAATTTTTTAAATAAAAATATCTTTTAACTACTGCAAGTTATTCCAAACAAAAATTAGGTACATCAAATTAATTTGGGGTGTATTAGTGCACGTAAAATACCTTTTGCACATTTTTCATAGGTTAATTGTTAATTGTTAATATATTTCATGATTATATTTTTGCAGCAGAAAACACACTTTTAGCGTGAAATACGTGTCTGGATTTTCTTTATGTCTATCGTTTTCGCTGAAGAAGGTTTCGAGATCCTCGAGCTCTCAAATGTAAATTATCCGATGAATTATTCTCTTTCTCGTGAGAAATTATTCATTGGTGTCAAGATAGAAGAGAGAGAGAGGGGGGGGGGGAAGTGTGATAATTAAGATAAACATCTTAACGCATAAGATGCAAGTTTCGCAATTTATGATTTTAAGAACTACGATTCTTGGAAAGGAGTTACTTTCATCCTTAAACGCGTTTCAAAAAATACATATCTATGCATTATCTTCAGACTAAATTTTCGTACGTTTTAAAGGTTGTCTTTTTAAACTTGTAAATCAATTTGGGTTTTTTAAAGTCTTTCTTTTTTTCAACACATTCAATGTTATGATTGGGACCAAGATGATTGGAAGCTGCAGAATAATTATGAGGTTAATTTGATTACTTTATCTAAAAAATTCTGTGACAAAGGAGCTATTTTTGAAATTATAATGACTATTTTTTCATGCAGATATCGAATTTAAAGTACAACAATAAATGAAAATTCTATTATCCTTTTTTATATTTCTAGGGATGATTTTAGGGTTTGCTTTTAAAGTCTGTTTCTCAAACGTGAAGTTGCTTAAACATTTTTTTCGTTTTGATTTTCTTAGCCAGCAAATCAGATTTCTTTAGAAAAAAATGAATGCTTACAAATAATATAACAGAAATTACGCCGTCGCTTCTTAACACATTGCGCAATAGAGTGAATTCTCCTTTTTCAAATTGTAACCATGATTTACGTTAGCAGTTTTCATTAACTTTTGCCCAAAACGCTGTGGAAAACTGTAAGATACACCAAGTAAAATAAAATCTCTCTTTTTGGGTAATGTTTAAGGTACACACTAAAAATTTACAGCTTTTTAAAAAGCAGCACTTATTTATTGTTGAGAAATAATATCAAGTTTCCATATTTGGTAAAGTTTGTAAAAGAACGACAAAAAGCAATCCGAAGCTGGTTCTGGAATGGGAGAATGTCAACAATGCACGACCGGTAGCGACTGGGCTGTTAACAGGGACCGGTGAGTTATCACCATGGGGTTTGTACACACGCCGAACGTGTCCCATATCGGCCATCTTGAAATCTGAGGTCCACAGAGGAGAGTGCTTTCGTCGTGAAAACTGGTTGTTCGAATGCACGTGCGTACATCCAAATGCATCGAGAAAAGGGAGTCCCTCAGTTGTTGCGTGTGTGACAACACATATATGGGTGATTCTCTGCATTAAGGTGACTTTTGATAAAAGAAACTTTTTTTGCAAAAATATTCTGAAATAAGTTTTTTTTTTTGCATCGCGCCTATTCATTGGTGCTAGAATAAGCAATTGTTAAAATATTCGTGCTTAAAAATATTTTTTTCAATTTTTTAAAACAATTTCTTGAAAGAGTTATCGGTTGTCTTTTAGAATTTGCATTCATGAACCGATTTCTATAAAAGTGAGTATTCTAAAGTTTTTTGGGTCGCTGAATCTGAATTTTATAACAGAATTTCAAAATTCAAGATGGCTGATCCAATATGGCGGCTGAGAAATTTGAAAACAGTCAACATTTTATAAAAATGGATATCCTAAGATTTTCTGAATCCAAATATAATAATAGAAGTTTTAATCTCAAAATGGCTTATCCAGTGTAATAGCTTATCCAATACTTACACAACCTATAAAATGAAGTCCCGTAAGAAACTAAAAAAAAATTCGAATATTTTAACATTAATTTCTAAAAGGATCAAAAGAACACAATAAATAAAAACTAAAAATATCAAAGTAAATTGCATTGTTCTTGTAAATCTAACTTATACAATGTCAGATTCGAAATACAATCAGTTCTAAGAAGAATAAAATGCATTTTGAAGGTTATAATTTGTTCAAGGTTTCAAAAATTGCTAAAAACTACATTTAAGTAATATATTGTCTTCTCCTAATGACATAAGTAATTAATTAACTTATCAAATAAATAAACTTCATTACACAAATACACTGAAATACACCTAATTCAAACTGACAGCGAGACCCCAAATTATTATTAATCTTTTCTTCCACATTTCTCCATGTCAAAATGCATTAAATATTTCATTCCTTAACAATTTCAAGTACACTCGAATCCCGGTTTAGGATGGGTTTTGGACATTGCCTGTCCTAAACCGGGATAGTCCTTGAGCGTCTCTGAACACAGTCAGGGCCGTACGAACCACTTCCAGTCGGAATAATATGAATTATGTAGGAATAATATGAATTATGAAACTGAATTATGTATACATGTAAATTTTTTTACCATAAGGGATGAAAATTCTTAAATGACGAAAAATTAATGAAAAAACAAACGTGTTTTCAAAAATAAATGTAAAAGGCCAATTGATACTGCTCGCTCTGTTGCTACTGGCTGCTAGGCAGCTAACTGCTTGGCGACCGTTACTCCCTCTCTACCCTCGGACCCCATGGATGCCACCGAGTGGCATTCAGTGGCATTAAACCGAGATTCGAGTGTATTTCAGAATAGAATTATGTTAATAGGATACTTTGTTTATTAAACAATCATGAGGCACAAGGCTAATCTATTTGTGTTCCACCCCTGACTTTACATTCTGTGACGTGCGATTATAGAACATGTAATGTCAAAGAACAACAAAATATTAACTGTACTTGTTTAAAAGATTAAATTAAAAAGGCCTTTGGAAGGATTATTCACTATTACTTCCTTTAAAGATGTGTTGGGTTACTTTTGAAATATTTTCCCGAAAAGTGTCTAATTTACATGAAGCGTGTAAATAGAGCGCGTATTTTACACATAATAAAAATACGCAAAAGTTTATCACGTTTTATGTTAGTTTAAAGGTAAATCTTCTAACTTTTACTATTGATTCATACACGTTCCAGGAAAAAAGTTAGGGGGAAACTTTTCAATTTAAAATTCTTTTGTCTTTAAGTGCAATAAAATAAAAATCTAAATAAAAGAACACTATTTTTTGAGACATACTTTTAAAAGATACCAGTGAGAATTTATATTTTATTACTCTTGGTTTCGAAAATTCTCCTCAAACTTAGTAACTTGTAAGTGGAGAACAAGGAAAAGTCATTTTTTCAAGTATTTAATGCTTATTTAACATATTTTTCGGGTAAAATAATCTGTATCGCTCTTATGCCTTTGGTCCATGTTATCAAAACGAATAAGTTTACCAAATTCTAAAACAATTCAATAAATTTTCGCAAAGATATTACACGGAGAAGCAAACGTGACCTTTATATGGAGAATTACCCATACATATGTGAACTTTAGAATCCAAACCGGTCTCAGATTTCATGCGAGAGATCCTCCAGAGGTTTTCGAGAAAACTCTTCCGCTTCCTCGCACAATAGGGAAGACTACATCCCCCCAGAAAAAAAGCAGAAACAATAGACACACGCAATGCAAAATTCATACCAGCGTTTTTCTTTTCCTTCTAAACTCTACAGAGAATTTACACTGCACAAGAGAAGAATCGGTATGAGATCATCTTCATCTCTATCCTTTGTTACTATCCAAACGGATTTTTGGTTTATTCAATTTACTTCAGGTCTTTATTTGTTATCATGGATTCTTTCTTCATAGGCAGAAATTCTCTAAAATTCTTTATTTATAATAATTAACACTGAAAAAAATGGGTTGTTGGGCCAACTACTTTAGTATTTACAAACTTTTACTAATTGATGTAACTATTCAAATCGTTGTTGCAACAAACTGAATAGTTACGTCTACTGATAAAATAGTTATCCCAACTAATAAAGTAGTAGAGGCATATGTTACAAACCAAAATAGTTGGCCAACTAACCATTTTTCTCAGTGAAATTTGATGCAAGTGGAGGTTTTTTTTCAATAATTGATAATAGATGTGGGTAACAATCTATGGGATAATAATGACTCACTTAGCGCCGTGATTTGAAATTCTAATTTTAGAGATTGATTATTATGTGCGTAAAATTAATAACCTCGTATCGCAAGTGATACGTTCAATCGACGCAAAATTGGGTAATAATTTGCCCTCGTCGAATCTCTTCGAAATACGAACATTGAGTTCGTACATTAATTGAACCATAACTCGGAATCGAATTACGATTCCAATAAGCGGACAGTTTCAAACAGTAATAGAGATTTCAAACTGCAGAAAAAGTCGTTTGTGCCTATCAGTTTTATAATAGCATCAACTTTAATACACTTTTTCTATTTATTAATATTAATCTTATTTTTGTTTAATTTACAATTTAAATCAGTGATTTTTCACAAAAGTGGAATGTGTAGGGAAAATGTTTATTCAGCTGACGAATAAATATTTGAGATTCCACTTCTTACAAAAAAAAAATAGAAGGTATGTTTTAATGAATTGGGAGTATAAAAGGAATTTGATTTCTTGCTGATAAGCCGACAGAATAATCAGAGGTTACTCAGTAAGCCAACCGTCTTGAAAGACTTTAAACTTTATTATACGGTGGCGGTAATTGATTCGACACGGTTTTTTCTTCGAGATAATGTCTGAAGATGCCGAGACTGAATATAGTGAATTTCAGAATAACAAAATTCACAAGCTACTTGTATATATGTGTATTAAGCATATTTAAACTTTTAAAGTATCATTTCCTACTGAGAAGCTTAAACTACATCTCGACAACTACTATAGGCCCTTTCCTCACGGACATCCACATATATAACGCATATACTCTGCGCATACGCACAGGTTAAAGGATGCACAACTGAAATCAATATTCAACCAACAGTCGTAGTTTTAATGCAATATTTCGCGAAAGTTATTCAACTAATTCTTATGTAGATAATTTAGACCAACGTTTAAACATTAAAACTTGTTACATGAAAGTAATCACCTGGGAAAAAATATTTATGCAAGAACTGAGCTTTGCTCTATATATAATTCTAACCACTATTGGCAGAAAAATCACTTTTAAATGACCACCTTGTAATAAATTCAGTTTGAAAGATAAATGCTAACAACTCGTTAAAGAAAAAAAGCTAAAGGTGCAATGACTTGAAGAATTAGAAGCCTAATTATATTATAGGCTTCTAATTCTTTTATTAAAAATCTTATGAGGACGTAATCCTATTTATATTAATGTTTTCCCCTTTTTTCGTAATTTTATTTTTGCAAATTTGATGCAATTAATAAAAATGAAAAGCAAATAACCAATTGTATATTTTATTTGAATGAAAAGCGACTGTTGAGTGACCTTTTTTCAGTAACTAATTGAAGTGGAGGAAGCCTTAGGAAGTTAGGTGAAAAAAACTACATTTGAAAAAAAGGCTCTAGACAGTCTGTTGAACCCGCTCGATGTTGTAACGAAATCGCCAGCGGACTCATCGTTACAAATCAAACCTTTCAATTTCCAATGCGTCGGTGTAAATCAAATTTTTCATTTGCCTAGAGCTTGTGTCGACTGGTTCGGATATTTTTTCCACGTTCGTCTAGTTTTAACCATTGAATTTTTTGTAACCCTCAACGATAAAAAAATGTAACCATCGAACAACAAATATCTAACAACCGGAAACAGAAATTCCATTTGCTCTGGAGTGAAAGAATCGGTATCGATCGAGATTCCTTGCCGAAGGCAATGCACGATTCTCAATTCCTGTTATTTTAAATTAGAAGAAAACTGCAAAATAACCTTCCACTAGAGTTGGGACGAATCTAGTGAGATGTCTAAACCAAAGACAGTACCATAAATGTTACTCGAACAGTAACTATTTCAGTGACTGTTATTTAAACTGAATTTCTCTCTGACACTAAAAAAATGCTTTTCGAGCAGAATTCAGTAAGGAAACAGATATGGCGACAAAAACCATTCGACTTTAGTTTAGTCCGTGAATCCCGAATAAAAGAAGTACGATTTCTGAAACAAAATAGAATGATTATGGATGAAAACAAAATCGAATCTGGTATCATCTTTGAAAATAAAGTTGATTAGATATCATATAGAACAACCGAAGATCATATTAGAAAGCTCAAAAGAGCATACCAGATTGAAAGGAAAGTCTAGTTTTTACTGGAAATTCAGATATAAGCCCAAAAATGAAATTTTACAGGAGGAACAAAAAAGTTTTCTGCGATAGAATTCAAAATCGAAAATTATAGAAACAAGTAACCTTTACGATCTACACTTTCAAGATCTGCAAACAATAAAAAAAATCAGAGTAGGGGGCAGGGAAAAAGAAATGGGCTTTTAGTTGTCATTCTCAATTATTTGAAAATGCATTTGTTTATGTTTCAAGTCTATAAGAAACTTTTAAAATATTTGAAAATGATCTTCTATTATAAAAAAACATCACACGTGATAGAAAACGTGAGTTTAATTCTGCTTTTCACTTCAGAGCAGGGGAGAGGAAAAACGAAATGGGCTTTACCTAGTTGTCATTTTCAATTATTTGAAAATGCATTTGTTCATGTTTCAAGTCTATAAGAAATTTTAAAAATATTTGAAAATAATCTTTTATTATAAAAAAAGAACATCTCGCGTGACAGAAAACATAAGTTTAATCCTGCTTTTTACTACAGAGTAGAGGGAAGGAAAAACAAAATGGACTTTACCCATTTGTCGTACACGGAAAAAAATGCCATGCCTTATCGAATTTTTTTTGTTAGTTTAACAAAAAAATTCGATAAGGCATCGAATTTTTTTCCCGTGAACTCATTTTTACCCAAGCACCTCAACTTTAACCATGTTTTTTGACAAAATAAAATTTTTTAAACACATTTCTAATATTTATCGATAGGTCTTAACCGAAAGTATTTGAAACAGCAAAAAAACGATTAAAAAAAAAAATGGGGTTTACCTAGTTGTCATTCTCAGTGCCTCATTTATTTTTGCATTATTAGGTATTTCCGAAAGAAATACAAAAATGCAGCAGAGAAAGAATTAAAGAATAAAATAAACTCAATTTTAGTTTCTGTCTCAGTTTTGTACATAATAATGATACTGAATTTAATATTACACTCAAATCTCGATTTAAGATGGGTTTTGGATATTGTCTGTCTTAAACCGGGATAGTCCTTGAGCGCCTCTGAACACAAACAGTCAGGGCCGTCCGAACCACTTTCAGTCGGAATAATATGAATTATGTAGGAATAATATGAATGATGTGGGAATAATATGAATTACGTAACTGAATGATGTACCCATGTAAATATTTTACCATAATGGATGAAAATTCTTAAATGACGATGAAAAATTAATGAAAAAAAAAAATTTGCAACGTGTTTTTAAAAGTAAATGCAAAAAGCGAATTGATACTGCTCGCTCTGTTGCTGCGTACTACTTGACGACCGTCGAGTAACAACAACTTTATCAACAATTGTTGATGAAGACCACATGAAAATTCTGTGGATGACCATTTTCAACAAAGAAATTTTCTTACTGCTTTATTTCTGTTTTCCTCTCTACCCTCGGACACGCGCATTTATACTGAATGCCACCGAACGAAATTCTAGGAATATCTTAAACAGGGATTCGAGGGTAGTTTGATCACTGCTTTTTTTCTGTTCAGTGGATTTAAGAAGGATAATGTTATTTGGGGATTAGTTCGATTGTTGATGAAGACCACATGGAAATTCTGTGGATGACCATTTTCAACAGAGAAATTTTCTTACTGCTTTATTTCTATTTTCCTGCTACGAACGTCGAGTTTGACGCCAACTTATCATGAAAAATAATTAATGGAGTACTCATCAAGTCAAGATGATAAAATTGTAAATGAACAACATTAATTTGAAGCGAGAAAGGATGTTAATTTATCTCTGATTTTTGAAACTGTCATCTTAAAGCAGACCTTCTAAGACAAAAATAACCATTCCAAAGTAAAAGTAGCTTTTAGATTCTTAAAAGAAAAAAATTACGATTCTTTATAAATTGCAAATATGAATTCATTCGTGCTTTGAAAAATTCTACTAGTATCGGGTGAATAATATTCAGGGTCAGATGATTGTTCTCAGCTACAATTGATTGTAACAGTATCAAGTTTGGTTGTAGTTCGAGGCAAGGAGTATGGCACGATGTATTAGTACATATTGTAATGTCAGTTATCAGCTGCGAGACATTGCAGGGTATGAAACCTGCTAATATCAACCACAAATTGTACCTGGATCTCGACCTGGATACCATTTACTGTCTCTTAACCAATGATTATAGTCTGATACTGCTGCCTTTAATTATCCATAATTCTGATTTATAATTTAGTTACTTTGATTCTAATCTCTAATTTCTGGTTTTCATTTAGTTTTATTTGCCATAATTGTCTCCTAACATTTCTTGTGAAGAAGGATCAGAGAAAAAAATGTGAATTGAATTACTTTACGTATTCCCAGATTTAATATTTGATTTTGTTTATTTAAGACAATCCAACAGATTTTTTGGTATTAGATTTGATTGTCCCTATTTTTGATCATTCCCAGAGAACATTCGTTTTGATGTTTGACTAAAAAATTGAGACTTGTACTTTCAACAGCTTCTTTCACTGTACTTCGTTTTAGTGAGAAGGATCTAATTTTTTGTCGACTCATATGCATATAAAATTAGCATGACTTTTGCAGGTTCATGTTTAAGTTAATTAAAGAAGGACCAATGAATGAAGTTCAAAATTCAGAGGATTCTTGGTGATGAAAAAATTCATTGTGCCAACAATTTATTATTGAATGGCTTATTAAATTTGTGACCCTAGAATTACAATGTTCTATTTTGAATTTTGGAAACCACTTGATTCTCATTTGTTTTCTATGTGAAGTATATAATAGAAAACAAATGAGAATCAAGTTCTATGTGAAGTAATAGAAAAAAATGAGAATCAAGTTCTATGTGAAGTAATAGAAAAAAATGAGAATCAAGTTCTATGTGAAGTAATAGAAAAAAATG
>JBAGKK010248497.1:0-21201 GCA_037177015.1 Euceroptres primus | reverse complement strand
TAGTGAAGGACTAGAGTCACCTAAGGGTGACGAAAAGTGAAAGTTTCGGCCCAACTCGAAAGAAATAGATGAAAGGATTCCCACCTCTCTCTATTTTCTTCGAGCTGGTATCATAAGGTATTGTAAGGCATCTAGCGTAAGGTATTGTAAGGCATCTAACGTATAAGGTAAATATAAAGACATCGTTCTAGGTTATAAAAATCCTGTTCAAAGCAGGTGTTATTTTCTTACAATCGAGCTTTCAAAATTGTGATTTTGAGCCTGAAACAGTCGTTTATTTTGCTTTCTTTCGACCCCTTTTTGTCCGAATATTTAAATGAAAATAAAGCGCAAAACAATTACTAGTGGCAATCGAACCGACAGGAAGAGGGTAAGATCCCATATAATAAAAACAAGTCTCTCGAGACTTGGCAGCTTATAGCCTCCGGGACAACAATAATTAATTATTTTAATTAATTTTGCTCGTTCGTCACAAATGATGGTAGCTACGTCCTATTACTATTGGTGATTCGTACTAAAATCCAATATTCCGTTTTATCAATAAGCTCACAATTTAATTAGGATTTGTTTATAAAAGGAACTAAGCCACCTCTTGCCATACCTCTTGATTTTTTTTTAAAGCGTCAGAGAAAAAATCATTACCATTATATGAAATGTTCAAATTTTTTGGTTTTTGAGTCAGCCAGGTTACAACAATACCTATAATATCAAAATTATCTAAATTAATGCTAGAATTCAAAAAACTTGCGTAACCGTTACAATTCCAGAAAATGAATTTTGAAGTGTTTGTGACCAGTCCACCCGAACCTAGGTTCTTTAGTTTTTTTGAAGTCTTTTGGTTTGATCATCCCTATCTCTGCTCCCTTCCGCATCTCGAATCATGTTCTCCAGCAATTGCGACTCCGAGCAACTGAATCTTTTTCCCTCCTCATATAAAAGATTGTAGCTTAAAGAAGTTTTTAGACCAATCTCCTTCGCTCTTTTGAAATATGGAAGAATAGTTTTTCTTTCTTCATAGATCTTTTTTGTATAATCTTCGGAGATTCTGATCCCAGAACCACGAAGTTTCTTCAGTTGAGCTAGTATGAGCTTTTTATCTTTGAATGAGCAAAGCTGGATTAGAATAGGGCGGGGCCTATGAGACACGTCTTGCTTTTTACCACCCATACGTCTAGCAGCATCAATTTGATCAATTTTCAGAGTAATGTTAACGTGAGATTTAAAAATTCCACAAGCCACGTTCTCCAGATTTTCATCACCCTCTTCAGCAACTCCAAATACAATCAAATTATTATTTCTGAGCGCTCTGTCCATAGCCTCTATTTTCCGGTCCTGCTCCAAGATGATAGATTTTAATTTTTCTTGTTCGTTTTTGAGTTGCTTGTTTTCAAGCTGGAGATGGTCAAACTTATTGCGGAGAGATGAAAGCGAGGACTCCAAGTTTCCAAATTTCTGTATCAGCAGCTCAAATTGCAAATACAAGCACTGACTCGAGATATGTAGACGTTACTCACAGGTAACGTGGGCGAACACACGCACCACCTTTAGACACTTTTTATTAGGAAAATGACCGCACTGCATCCAACTAAATCCATTTCTGTAACAATAATGACTGTTGATCACCCTAGAACGTCATTTAGATTGCGATACAGAAGATCGGAGAGTAGGGAAAGCAGTATTTCAGCAGTTAATCGAGATTTAGGAAATCAGTTGGACGATCATACGTCACTACCAGCCACAATGTTTTCTTTCGGGATGGTAGATCACCATTCCAAATTATGAGCAACTGGCAGTTCAAAATAAATAATAAGGACGACAGCCCTGTACATTTTTTCGAAAATCTAGATAGATTTCAGAGAGGTTACAGAATAGGAAACGTGGATATTCTAGAAAATGTTGACGCAATTCTAGCTGAGGAAGCGTTCGAGTGGTGTCAGGTTTCGCGTACGAATTGGCAAAATTTGTCAGATTTTAAGGAAGATTTTTTATCAGTATATATCGATGAACGATTTTCTGAAGAAATAAAACAGAAAATAAAATTTTGCAATCAGAAGAAGGATAAAGATATACATTCTTTTCTAACAGAAATTAGAAAGTTGTTTACAAAGTTACACCCCCGAAAAGGGTTGGAATGGGAAGTTCGTGGGGCCTACGACAATTTAAGGACATTTACACAGACGAATTAGGTGAAACCAGGATTCACCTCTTAACTAATTTCGAAGGGCAAAATTGTAGGATGTTCGTTGATACCGGTACAACACATTCCTACTTAGGTAAAGGCTTGATAGAAATAGTTCAAGCATTTAATCATAACATATATCAACGTTCGTCGCGAACCTTATTAGTAGCAAACGGCAAGTCTTTAGAAATAATTGGACAAGTAATTATTCCAATTAAAATCGAACACGAAATAAAGAGAATACTCTCTAGATTGGTACCTAATTTAAGATCTGAAGGTATTATAGGATGTGACATGCTAAAAAAGATAGGAATAAAATTAGATTTTGAAGAACAAATATGGTGATTACCAGAAATGCCACATATTTGTTATCAGATGGAAACTCATACTAAAGCTTCACCCGAACCGATGAACAATGTATATGGTAGAATAGTTAAACCGAGTAGTAAAAAGAAGATAGAATAGGAAAAGATAGATGAACCCACATAAATAAAAAATGATAGGAAAGTAGAGCCTTCAATTCAGGAAAAATATTTTGGAAAGAATAAAAATTTCAAAAGAAAATCCGAGTTAGGAAACAGACCTAAATTTGGAGGGAAAATTAATTGATTGACTTACACAGATGTCGGTAATTTGAAATCAAAAGTAGGGAATCATGATAGGATGAATTCACAGAAACCCCAAGTTAACCCAATGAGCGAAGTCAAAACCCTTCCTAAGAACGAAGTCAAAACTAAAAATCAGAACCCAAGTAGAAATATTTCAAGGTCATTGGACATTCAAACCCCAAACAAATTTCAAATTTTAGAGGATTTTGATTCTCAAGATTCGAAAAACGAAGATACAGTTAGTATTAGCTTAAGGAAACCACGAGTTCGGAGTAACAGTAGGTCAAATTCCAAGGAAGTGTTTTACAACAGCAATTTCAAAGATAAAGATTTATTTAAAGTTTTTAATACTAATATTTGGAATAAGAAAAAGAATGTTAGTCAGGAAAATCAGAATTTAGATGAGATAAAGGAATACCAGAGTAGGAAAAACTGGTACAACTTTAAGAATAATGCAACAGCATTAAATAATTTATTGTTAAAACCTCCCAAACCAGTCACACCAAATATTTTCGCATCTAAAGTATGTGATGGTATTGTGGAGTTAGAAGAATTGGAACAGGAAAAACTAGGACATTTACTTAAAGATCAGATTCCCGAACATTCGACTGAACTTAAAGCAACTCACTTAACAGAGCATAAAATAGACGTTCAGGGACATCAGCCGATTAAACAACGTTATTATAATGTTAGTCCGGAAATTAAAGAAATTATTTGTGATGAAGTAGACAGAATGTTACAGGAGGGAATAATAGAACCTTCTAACTCCGACTGGTCAAACCCCATAGTGATAATCAAAAAACCAAACAGAAAATATGGGTTTTGTCGAAATTTTCGCAAAGTTAACAACATAACGAAAAAAGATTTATATCCGATTCCGCTGATGCGCGAGATTTATGATACTCTTAGGTCAGCTAAATACATTTCAAAGATTGATTTGCACTCAGCGTATAACCAAATTACACTAGAAGTAGGCTCTAGGCCGACTAAAGCGTCCATAGTTCCTAGAAAGGGCATATTTCAGTTTAGGAGAATGCCGCTTGGCCTATGTAACTCTCCAGCCACTTTCCAGAGACTTATTGACAAAATATGTACGCCAGACTTGAAGCCGAAGGTGTTTTGCTGTCTGGACCACATAGTCATCGTCACTCAGTCCTTTGAAGAACACTTACTCTACTTGAACATCGTTTTAGACAGAATCAATGAGGCTGGGTTGACTTTGAGTCCAGACAAATGTGAGTTTGGGTGTTCAGAAGGCAAATACCTTGGTCTTGTAGTCAATTAGGAAGGAAAAAAGGAATGAGTATCTTTTAGTTTTTGTAGACCTCTTTACCGAATGGATTGAGGTAATCCCTATTAAAGAAGCAAATGGGAAAACAATAGAATCAGAATTTCACAAGAAGGTAATTTCTCGATCGGGAACACCTAGTGTGTTAGTTACAGACAACGTGAAAGAGTTCGTCAATAAAACCATGCGAGAATTAGGAAATAAGGCATTAGGCACCCGAATACACCAAAATATCACCATCAGGCAAATCCAACTTGGAAGTGTAACCGTTTTATAAAGACAGCAATTAGAGCTTACATCGAGAACCACCACGCTTCTTAGGATAAAAATATCGAAAATCTGTAATTTTCGTTACATACATGTAAGCATTCGTCCACCCAATTCACCCCAGCGTTTTTGAACCTAGGCCGTGAGTTGGAACCACTTCAGTTTCTTCGGAAAAATCTGGAAGACACGGAGGACATAGAATCCCAAAGTGTAGATAGTTGGACCGATAGACTGAGCAGGTTACAAATCATAAAGGAAGAAGTTCAAAAGAACTTGGACAAAGCGAACGAGAAACAAGCTCATGAGTATATTCTACGACATAGACCGGTCAATTTCGAGGTAGGCGAGAAAGTATTAAAAGCTAATACATCACTGTCGAACAAGGCGGATAAAAAAGCGAAGAAACTATTTCATTTATTCGATGGCCCGGACACAATAAAACGTAAAATATCGAACACGAGGTACGAATTGAAGGACGATCGTGGAAAAAGTCTCGGGGAATGGGATGTCGGTTATTTAAGAAAATATATAACCAAAGTAAACTAAAGAGATATTAAAAATAATTACTGTAACTCTCGACTCTACTCATGGATAAATTAGGAAAATTACTCTAACTCTCAATTTGACTTATAAACACTCCTACTCTTTTACTAAAAAACAGATTAGTCAGGGAACCAAATTAATTTCAGATAATGGAAGAATCAACTAAATGCAAACTTTGCATGAGGGAAATTGCGTCGGGAGTAGCCATCGCCAAGCATTTTGACCAATGCCCAGCTCGAGTTTGGATAACCAAATACCTTGCGGAAGAATTATCCAATTATGGGGGACACCGGCTCCATAGGCACGTCAGGAAGCTAGCCGCGGAGATTAAAGAAGAGAGAAGATTAATGGAAAGGGAAAACGTAACCTTTGAGGTGAAGAAAGCAAAGCAGGAACCTATAGAGAAACCAAACGTGGACAAATTGATGCTCGTCGAGTACTTCGGAAACCTCATTTCCGTTGAGGAGGAAGGGGGAGTCAGTACCTGGCTTTGTGAAGGGTGTGGGAGCTGGGGTGTGGCCCTTATGCCTGAGACCAAGGTGGTGCAAAGCAACATTAGACCCCAAGCGTAGCCAGAGCCGTCCACCTCCAGGGGAGCTATTTCCAAAGTGGTAGCCCCGAAAACAATCCTCTTGGAGGAGGACGACGATGATGACGCAATGTCAATCGCGGGGTCGATGTATAGCTTGCACCTCTCGGGTTATAGCGGAGGTTACAACCCAGAAGTACCAATTAAACCACCTCCTTTAGAGCCGGTGTGGATGCAGAAAAAGAGAGAGTGGGCCGGACGGAGCCGTGGAGCCAGCCAACGATATCAACCTTAAAGGATTAAGTTGAAAATTCTGCAATAAAATTATTCCAGAGGAGAAATACGTCTGTCATTACACTTTTTGTAGCGAAAGACCTTCAAGGCATATTAAGAATTTTGTGACGCCGGATACTTTTAAGTTAACTTTTAAGCTAGGTAATTGGTGAGAGGTAAATCAAAGATTTAGAGAAATCTTGAAAATAGAATTGCCCAAAGAATGTAATTCGAATTTAAAATTCGCTTTAAAAGAAGTAGAACCAAAAGAAAAAGGTGATGATTATATTTGTTTAGAAATAGATAGAGACGAAGTTGTAGATTTTGATTAGGAAGAGAAAGAATTAGAAAAGTTTTTAACCCGTAAGTCCGAACCCATTCAGGGGGGACGGTTAACGCTTGATGTAACGAAGTTACATCAAGCGGGCCCTATCTACTAGTCCAAGGAGTCACGAGGAGGGCCGGACCTGCCTGATCATAGGGTAGCAGGCCGGCCGGTCGCTCCTCGTGCTTCACTTCGTTCCGAACTCTCAAAATGGTTAACGTTCGTTCTTGATATCCCACAAATTCGCCCAATCAGTAGTGGTTACTTGTACCTTGTTGCCGCTGGCCATCGTGAGTCCACTCGCCGCCTTCGAGGTAAACCTTCCCATAAGTGAATCAACGTAAGTAAATAAAGCTATGTGTAATGAGAACTCAACCCTTTCTTGACTTCACCTTTAACTCTCAGCCTTCCAAATCCTAAGTCCTTTCCTCAATATAGCTTGCCCGCTATAATATAAAAAAAAGGTAATCGCTAATAACTTGAAAATTTTGGCATGTAGGGGGGCGTACATTTATGAAAAATACATTGTCTATAAGGCCGTGAATAGATAATGGCTCGTCGTGCAAAAAATATCCCGAGAGTAAAAATTTTTATTTTGTGCCATAGATTAAGAAAAAAATTAAGAAAAAAATTTTCTTGATTGAGCGCTTTTGTTAATAACAATAGTTATAAACAATTGTCTCAATCGTGCAGAATAACTATTAAAAATAACAATTTTTTGCCTCAATTAGATCAAAAAATTTGCTTATGACCTTTTTTCCCCACGAGACACGTGATGAGAATGTGTTCGTTGAAGCCGAAGGAGCTTTAAGAAAAGAGAATTCACAGTAACTAAATTTCATTTGTCGATGGCTTGATTTTTTATTTTAAAAGTTCTATTTCTATTTCGGTGCCCATTAAAAAAACACCCAACATCCAGTTTCACTCGAGGCAAACCATTTAACTGGGATATGCGTTTTGAATTTAGATAATTTTTGAGCCAATAAAAACGATTTGGTAAAAGATGCCGCTTAGGCTGTAGAAAAAGGCCCTATAGCCGCCTAGCCTAGCGAACGTACTTCCTCAGAGTTTGCACTTCTCTTTCCCATTCTTCAGTCTTTGAGTATCGCTGTTCTGAGTCGGACGATCCTTCTGAACTATGAATCTATGAAATATCTATGAACTATGAAATAAATGTCGAGGACAGGTTTTCGCGAATACAAGTAGAGAATACTAATGTACAAGAGATTGTTCCTTTGAAATGTGTAAGAAAACTCCCCTTAAATGATTGAAAACCAACAAAAAAACCAGCGGAATTGAAGTTACAATATTTTAAAGTGAAAACAACGAAGATTAATAGTGCTGGAGAAGAAATTACTGACAAACAATATGCCCTTGTTTTGAAAATTGCTGGTAAGTTTTATGGTATTATCTAAGTATTTTTAAATCATTTTGGATCAAAAACTGATGTTTGGTATATAATTATCTTTTATAAAAAAATTTTAAAATAAATTACTTCGTCTTTATGTATAGATAATCGAAAAGGCCTAGAAGAAGCACGTTTTGCTCCTCCTCCTAACTATCTTCGTAACAAGTCAAATGATCACTTAACTAGCGATAGTCAAAGCGAATGAAATGGACAGCTTTCGACGGTACGTATTTCAATAACAATGCAAGAAAAATACATCTTTGTTATTTAATGAGAACTTAGTAAGGTTTCTTAGCAAATTGTGAGCATCTGGAAAGTAAAGCTCTTGCACAAAATATTTTCTGCACAGAATATATCCTACACAGAATTAAATATTTTTATATTTTTCCTACACACAATATATTTTACATAAAATATATTTTACACTTAATTTTGAAAATGTTGAAAATTGTACTGCTTTATTAAAAATTCATTTTATTGGTTCCGAATTGTTATTTTTGGGTTAAAAGTTCAACTATTTTGTAGAAAAATCGCCTTCTTGTCTTGAAAATTCAGCAATTGGGTTCATATTTTTTCTCTCTTGATTGAAAAATCGTTCTTGGTTGAAAATTCAACTATTTTGTTGAAACTTCGTCTGTTTTTCTTGAACTCTACTGTTTTAAATTGAAAATGAAAATGTTGTTGCTGTTAGAATATCAACTATTACATTTTTTGTTTGAAATTCACCTGTTTTAAACCTGTTTTTAATTTAAAATAAAAATCTTTTTGGGTTGAAATATCAACTATACCATTTATCGTTGAAGATTCACATTTTTTATTTAAAATTGAACTACGTGATTAAAAGTTGAACTGCTTTGTTTAAAATTTATTTTTTCGTTGAAAATTTATCAGCTTAGTTGAAAATTGATCAATTTAGTTGGAAATTCATCTCTTTGGTTGAAAATTTAATTATTTGGTTGAAAACTCGTTTATTTTCCTGTTTAAAAATTAATTGCTTCGACTGAAAATATAACTATATTCGATTCGGGAATTTTAAATCATTGGCAATTCTCTAATTTCGTGAATTTTCTATTCCAAATATTTTATTTTTCGGGAATTTGACTGTATGAGCAATTATATTTTTCGGGAATTTTCTCTCCCTTCTTATTTAGGCTTATGTTAATTTGTTGTCTCAAATTCAACAGCAAATCCTTAGCATTGTTGCTTAAGAAAGGAATAGAATTTGTAAATGAGGTTCATCCAATTTACCTGGCCTTCTATTTAGCTGTTTGAAAAAAGAAAACAGGAAATATACACTGAGAGAAAAATCAAGCTTCGAATCGATGGAAACATCCCTGGATGTTGAAAAGAATGAAGAAACCATTCTTTTAAAGGGGGGAATCATGCTTCTGAAGCATGCAAAGTGTCAATGGTCAAAACGCAAGGCGTTCATGCTTTTTCAGCAAGAACCTCATCTTTTAGAGGCATGAGTAGCACAGGGCAGGAGCATGAAATAGCTCACCGTCCGAAAGCAAGAATTTCCGAGTTCTTAACTGTGAAACTCTTGCCATTGGCGCTGTAGGCCGCGAGATCAGGGAGGGAAAACGAACGAGATTCACAGTTTCAAACGGTGGAGTTCATGGGTTTGAAGCTTAGACTCATCGCAAGCGTTTAAAGGTTGGACTACATACTTTTGGACGACAAAGCCCATGCGGCTGAAGCGTGTATGCCCTCCTCTTATCTCGTGAATAGATTTCTTGCTTTTAAAGGATGAATTCAACTATATAACTCGTGAAGTTTATGCTTTGAAAGCATGTAAAAATTACAAGCTCCAAAAGCAAGAAAGTTCATCCTTTTAAAGCTTGATTTTTCTCTCAATGTACAGAATGCTTATCCGCGTACTAATCCTTACCATAAAATATTTTATTTTGGTCCAGTATCCGGTAGGTCCTAATAGTATAAAAGATAGTAATCGAATCCTTTGAAGCTGGGCATTCCCCGTCAGGCTTGCTTAGTCCTACATTAAAGTAGGCAGCGAGGTCCTTCAGGTACCTGCTTTAGGAATTAGATGATCAAATACTTTTAAAAATGGATGACTCTCATTTCTTTTAAAAATTTGTATTTTGTCCTTTTTTATGTTGAAAAGTTATTCTTTGCAGATTTCTCCAGTGTTGTACTATACGTTTGTAAAAGGAGGAAAGATATTAAATATACCTCCGGGAAGGCATATCTCAAAAGACTCATCATTACGGGATATTAGGTTTTTATTTTTCATTATTTAGAAAAGTAAATGAAATGATTCATGAATAATAAAAACCTTATCCTAAATATATTAGGGCAGATATTAGTCTCAAAGACAAAAATTGCTTAACTTATTGTCTTTAGAATCTATATACATTAGGGTGGTCCAAAAATGTATTGCGAAATTTTTTTCACTCTATAGAGGACAAGTCACCCCCCAAAAAGTTTCCATTTCCAAATATTTATTCTCAAAAATTTTTTTAAATAATCGTATTTTCGGAACAAAATGTAATAGCTGGTCACTGTTTGGAGAATTAATTTTTTTTAAAACATTATGTAATTTTTTAAACAATTACTTATTGTTAATTTTCAAATTTTCTAAAAATTGAGCCAGAGATGTCCACTTTTTTCTCAACTTGGTATTCTATACAACTTTGTGTTGAATAATTATATAATTTTGAGACATTTTTTCGAATTTTTCACAAATTTTATTTGTTTAGGCAATTTTTATTTGCTCAAGCAGTTTTTTTTCGATAACTCAAAAAAATATATAAGATAGAATATCTACAATTATTTTTCTTACTATATATATATAAAAAGAGTATATTAACCATTTTTTTAATGTTTAAACAAATATAATTTTTTAAACAATTATTTTTGATAATATTTTTTAAATCGTATTTTCTGAATTAAACATGATATTGAATGATCTTGAGTAGTAAATTCTGTTAAAAACGTCATGTCATTGTTTAAACAATTTTTATTTGTAAACCATTCATACTCAATATAAAGGAAATTTAAAAAAAAGCTATAATTATTTGTATAAACCATGACATAAAGCTTTGAGCAGAATTAACCACTCCTCAAAACCATTTAATATTATGTTTAATTCATAAAATACGATTTTTAAAATAATTTTGGGAAAAAATAATTGTTTAAACAAATTCTGTTTGTTCAGGAAATTGAAAAATGGTTAATATATTCTTTCTATACGATGCACAGCCAGAAAAATAATGGTATATGTGTCGTTCGCCAGTATTATTCCGGTTTCTAGCCGAATTTCACTTATTCATAACCCTATTATATATTTGAATTATACGCCAGCGTGTTCCGCGCTTGATACTTGTCTCTCTCCGTCAGTGTATTCCGCGCCTAATACTTGTATTTCTCCGCCAGCGTGTTCCGCGCCTTATAGTTGTACCACTCCGCCAGTGCGTTCCGCGCCCGGCCGAGATTCATCCGCCGACTGCTAGGCGACGACCGGCCGACAGCGTCTCGCAATAAACTTCGCGCGCTGAAGACGGCCTCCGTGCAAGGTCAAGTCACCCTCTCTCCGCTTGTACACTGCACCTCTCAATAAAACGAGAAGTACAAGTTGCGATTGAGTTTTGCATTCTTGCTTTGTGTATTCCAACCTAGTTTCCCACAATACCTTTTCTTGGGTCGGCAGTGAGCCTGACTTGTCGCTTCACAGATTCTCGATCCGTTGAACGAGGAGACCGAGTAGGGTTCCCAACTCGGGGCCCTCCGACGTCTCTCTGGAGGGATCGCACAGTGGTTCGCCAGTAGCGGCTCCTGTATCCCCTTCGACCGAGTTTCGCACTCGAGAAAACATCCGCTGGACTTCATCGGAACCATCTTCCACCACCACCGACGTATGGGCGAATCAGCGACGAAATATAGGGAATCCCGGAGCGGCCACCGGACCAGAGGCAAAGCCCCTGACCATGCAAGACCATCACGCTCGTCTTGTCGACCAGATCCAGCAGGCCGACCGGCAGACATTAACCTCTGACGAATGCTGAAAGACGCCACGCCACCGAAAACAGCAGCCCCAACGGAAGTACGACCTGAGAAACCATCTTCGCCTGCTACGCCGCCACAGAGTCCGTCATACACCCCGCCAAAAGCGAAACGAACTTCGCCTCCTACGCCGCCACAGAATCCGTCATACACCCCGCCAAAAGCTCGGAAACGGCCCCTTATCATACAGGAAGTGGTTCTCACCAAGCGTATCCGTCTTGTGCCGCAACCGACAGAAGCACCAACTTCTGCCACCGGGGAGGAATCTGCGGAGGACTACTTTGAGTTCCTCTTAGAGACGTACATGGTGGACTTAGTCTCCCGAGTACGAGAGGCGCCCATCTCACTAGAGTTACCCAAGACTTCCCTGAATTGTCCTCCTACACCCGGGAAGAACCTGGATCTGGAACGTACACACCGCCGCCAACTCATCACTCGCCAGGAGGCGGAAATCATCGAGATCCCGGACGCCCCCGAAGCATGGTAAAGAAGGTTCATTAATCCCTACTCTTTTGGCCGGCATCAAATTGGCGCCCAACGTGGGGCACTGAAGAGAGAAAAAAGAATATGCTGATGTATTTTTCGACATCGTCTTATGCTCTACAAAAACGAATGACTGATGCTTTCCAAACACCAACGAAAGAGGACCAGGACTCGGAAGCCTAAGAAGTCCACCGGAGATCTTTGCCAAACGGTCAACACGGCGAGAAGGGAATGAAACCGGAATCTACCGGACCTTCGCCACAGTTTGGAAGCCGAGACCTTGCCTCCAGCAGCTGTACCGAAGAGTCCGGAAAAACCTCCGACTCTGAAATCGGTCATAGTCCGCATCACTTCTGGAAGTAAAGAAACACCCGGTGGCAGCCAACAACAAAACCGATGACGGACCCCACATCACCAGCAAGTCGTGGATCTAACTCTAGACAAAGTCTCTCACGGGAGAATAGTCTCCTTGGCTTCAGAACAAACAGCAACGCGGTAGCAGGCGCCGATCCAGCCGCCAATCTAGTCGATCCAACCGTCTACTCAGGCGCTACCCTGGCTGCCGCGCTGCTGCAGAGCCCGCTCCAGCCAAAAACCCAGGCGCTCCAGCCGCAAACCCAGGTGCTACCCAGATGATAGCAGAGCCTGCTGCAGAGCCCGCTCCAGCCACCAACCCTGCCACTCCAGAGACCGCTCCAGCCGCCAACCCAGGCGACACTCCAGCCACAGCAGACAGCAACATGGCCAACAGCGGCAACAATCCAAACTTGATCCCACCATGGAATCAAGCACCTTTTGCCCACTGGCAAGAGTAGAGAGCCTTCCTCCAGGCACCCATGGTGCCCCTACCCGAATTTCATGGAAAGGGTCACGAAGACCCAGAGACCTTCCTGGTCAGCATGGAGACTTACTTCTCGACGATGAGGACCATAGACGCCTAACGCACACAGATCTGCGGGAAAGCCCTCAAGGGATGCGCGCTAAAATGGTGGGCGGTGTACCAGGGGCTCCCCATTTGAATGGGAGAAATGCCGGGAGTTGCTCCTCCAAAGGTATAACAGCCCGACTACGCTGAGCCACCTACATGTCCAGCTCTTCTCAGTCCGCCAAGGAGAGAAAGAGCCGGTCGGAATGAGACTACAGAAAAAATTCTTGCTCTACACTCGACTCCGACCCAGCGAACCAGAAAAGAAGATGGTGGCCACGATGCTAGAGCTACTCCGCCCTGCCGTACGACATAGAATACGGGCCTCCAAGCCTCCAGATTTTTCCACACTCCTGGCACGCGCCGCCGAAGCAGAGTATGGCGAAACCGAGGTCTCACACCGAGCACCGAGGAAGGAAGAGCGTCCGCCCAGACAGGAGCGTCCCACAACCGACCCAAGGTCACTAGGCCCCATGTGCTGGTACTGCCTGGTGTACTACCTGAATAAGGACTGCCCCGAACGAAAGAAAGAAGCCACCAGCGCCCCCTAGGCAAACTGGAGAGGGGCGGCTCTACCCAAGGAGGTCGCCCCCAAATAAGCTTACAAACAACGCGCAGAAGCTCTGTTACACTGCAATATCTCTGTGCGACTATCAACGGCACGGAAATCCGAGCTCTCTTTGACTCGGCATCCACGGACAATGTCATCCAACCCTGGTACTTGACCAAGGAGCAGCTGACTTGAGTACTACCCTGTAGCGACACAGTAAGCTTGAGGAAGACAGGCGCAACCCTCCACATTCTGGGAGAAACCACGATTGAAGTTACCCTCGGAGGACACTTAACACATCAACTTCCTGCTAAGCTCCGAGGTACCTAATCAGATGATCCTGGGCCAATCCTGGATCGACGATCAGCAGGTCATTTATGACCACCCAAGGCAGTGCCTCTACGCCATACGCGAAGAGCGCTACACTCTGTACTTTATCCACGCACCAGCGCCTGCAAAAAACGCCGATTGGAGTACAATTGAGACTGATTTCCCCGCAGAGTATGTTCCTGAGCTTCACGGAATCCTCCAGCGCTTCAAGAACACCCTCGACCCCGACGGAAAGCTGACGCAGACTCGCTCCATTTGCCTCAAGATCGCATTAACGAATTACCAGCCGTTTAGACTAAGGCCGTACCCTTGCTCCGAGCAAAAACGTAAGGTTATCTGGAACCAGGTGAAAGAGATGCTGGCAGAAGGCATCATCGAGCCTTCAACCTCAGACTACAGTTCACCGGTGGTACTCATACCCCGGAAAAATGGAGAACCCTGATTTTGTGTGGACTACCGAAGACTAGAAGATGCCACAATTTTCTCTACGTTCGATTTTCGAAACGGATACTAGCAGGTGCCTATGCATCCGAACTTCAAAAAATTCACCGCCTTTACGATTTTTTAGGGAGAAGTGTTCCACTTTAATGTCGTGCCCTTGGGAGTAAAAAATGCATTAGGCGTTTTTCAACAGCTCATGTCACAAATTGTGCTCACAGGTTACATGAATGACTTCTACATCGTTTTCCTAGACGACATCATCATCTACTCGAAGACGTGGAAGGATCTTCTGCCGCAGCAAGGCCACATCGACGCCATACTTCAAACCACCCCACTCCAAGAAGGCGATTCAAAAATGCCTTGGGATCTGCGGATGGGTACAGGAGTACGTTCCAAACTACTCAACAACGGTGGCACCTCTCACCAACCTCCTAGGAAAGCAGTTTGCCACACCCGGTTGTAATAGACGGAGGGAGCCAAGCAAGCCTTCCACTCAGTTAAGGAGCCCTTCAGGAAACCTCTCCACCTAGCACGCCCCGATCCACCCCGACCCTACGTTCTCCAGACCGATGCAAGCGACGTGGGTATGGAAGCAGTCCTCTACCAAAAGAAACCCGACTCCAACAAGAACCTCCTAAGCTACGGAAGTGCAAAATTCTCAACTACCGAGATACGTTATAAGCATAACGAACGCAAATGTCTCGCAGTTGTATGGGCGGTTAAAAGGTTCGCACCGCACCTACAAGGCCGCCACTTCACACTCCGCACCAACAAGCAATCCCTTCTTTGGCTGAACATGCACAAGGACACTCGCGCCAAGCTCGGAAGATGGGCCTGCCTCCTGGGGGAATACTCGTTTGACATCAAAAGATGTACAACTATCCAAAGTAAGCTCCCGGTGGCGCTCGCTGAATCCTCATCTGCACCCGTGCACGAGGAAGATCACCTAGCCGAAGAACAGATGTTACCGCCCAACAATGTCACAACTGATAACATGGACCACCATCTCTCTACTTTATGCAGCGAAACACTTTCTGATGCCATCGCGGGCGCTCAACAGGCTGAACCAGAGATCTCCAACCTCGCATGACGGTGGAGGAACCTGTACAGGCAAAAGAACCTCCTCAATGAAGGAGCACCACTTCTGGACACAGCATCGCCTAAATGATTCAGGATTTTGAAAATCAAACACTCTCCCCCCACGCCTTATGGCAGCTCCTTGTTCCACACTGCGAACGACAACGAGTACTTTTCGAGTATCATGACTCCGGCCTCGCTGGACATCCTGGAACCAATGAAACTACAAGAGAAATCCAGGAACTCTTCTATTGCCCAAAAGTGAGACACGACATCCGTGAGTACGTTCGCAGCTGCCACTTACGCTTCATGGGCCCCTATCCCCGCTTACCTAGAGAAATACCTTCCTACTCGTCATTACCGACCTTTTCTTTTTCCGGGTGGAAGCCCTTTCCCTCGGGACTTTAAAAGCTACGACCCTGATACAGAAGACGGAACAAGAAGTCTTCAACCGGTTCGGATATCCCAGAGCCACCCTCTCTAAAACGGGACTACAATATGCTAGCATACAATGGACGCAGGCGTGTGATAAATAGAGAAAAACCTGCTGAACTACTCCGACCTACCATCCACGAGCAAACCCGACCGAGCGCCACAACCAAGAGCTCAAGAAAGGAATGAGACTGCGCCTCCATATTAAACCCCACAAGAACTGGGACCTCGACCTGCCAGAGATTCTCTACAATGTGAGAACACGCCGTAACGCTGCAACCGAAATCACACCAAGTGAATTCCTGTTTGGTATCACCTTAAAACGACCTGGAGCTTGGTCATTACAGCCTCCATCGATGCCTACTCCGACTTCCAGGGACGCCCGAATCCTCGTAATGTGACAGCATCAGACAAAATATCTTGGCCCAAACACTCCACCGGCTCACCATGAACCGCAGTATAAATCCGGAGATCCAGTCTGCACTTAGGCCTACCATTTATCAAACAAAGGACAAGAGTTCAACGCCGGCTTAGCACCTCTGTGGGAAGGCCCATACAACGTCCCTGCAGAAGAAAGGCGAGAAAATCTACCGCTTGGAACAAGACAGCCGAACCGTGAAGGTTCACGGTACCCATATCCGACCTGCACATCTGAGGGCAAACTGCGCCTTCACCAACTACCAGTTCGATCCCACACAAGTGCCTCCGGCTAAGCACCATCGAGGGCGGTCTCGCAAGAGAGCTCCTGCCAGAAGATTGACACCACACAAGACCCTCCGACTGAAAGACATCGTCAAAGGGTGGCCTCACAAGATAGCCCCTGCCACGCAAGCAAAAACACCTAGGGCAGTCAGCCCCAATACTACATCACACGTTACTCAGACCGAGCTGGACAGTAACCGTGCTGTCCCAGCCGAATCATCCTCATCGCTCCAAACTGCGGCTGAAGAGACGACTGAGGATAATCCAGATGTCCCGTCGGCACCCAAACGTCGACGAGGAATGCCTCGGACGAGGACCTTGGCCGATCATGACTAGTGAAACCTTATGCATACTACTGTGCTAAAATAAGTGTCTTAAAGCCTAGGTATAAGTCATTATTAAAAAAGCTAAGTGTTTTACGTTTTCTACCAAACTTTTAAAATCCAAATATTTCTAAGTGTTCTACGTTTACTTTTCCTCTTATCGAAAATCTATTACACGTTTTTCATCGAAAGATCTAATTCACGTTTTTTGTCAAATTTCAATTAACTTTGTTTTAAACAATTCATTCGGCAGTAAATCGCCCGGTGGTTTGTCGTCCGCCAGTAATACTCTGATTTCTCGCCGAATTTCACTTATTCATAACCCTATTGTACATTTGAATTATACGCCAGCGTGTTTCGCGCCTTTTACTTGTCATCTGTTTACTGTCTCTGTCAGCGTGTTTCGCGCCTAAAACTTGTATCCCTCCGCCAGCGTGTTCCGCGCCTTATACTTGTATTACTCCACCAGTGCGTTCCGCGCCCGGCCGAGATTCTCCCGCCGACTGCTAGGTCGCGACCGGCCGACAGCGTCCCGCAATAAACTCCGCGCGCTGAAGGCACATAAGACGACCTCAGTGCAAGGTCAAGTCACCCTCTCCGACTGTACACTGCACCTCTCAATAAAACGAGAAGTACAAGTTACGATTGAGTAGGGTTTCCAACTCGAAGCTCTCCGACGTCTCTCCGGAGGGATCGCACAGTGGTTCGCCACTCGCGGTTCCTATGTCCCCTCCGAGCGAGTTTCGCACTCGAGAAAACATCCGCTGGAACTCATCGGAATCACCTGCCACCACCACCGACGTATGTGCAAATCACCGACGAAGAAGAGGAAATCCCGAGGCGGCCACTGGACCAGACGTATAGCGCCTGACCATGCTGGACCATCACGCTCGTCTTGTCGACCAGATCCAGCAGGCCGACCGGCAGACATCAACCTCCGACGAATGCTGAAAGATGCCACGCCACCGAAAGCAGCAGCCCCAACGGAAGTACGATCTGAGAAATCATCTTCGCCTGCTACGCCGCCACAGAGTCCGTCAAACACCACGCCAAAAGTGGAGCCAACTTCGCCTGCTACGCCGCCACAGAGTCCGTCATACACCCTGCCAAATTCTCGGAAACGGACCCTCATCATAGAGGAAGTGGTTCTCACAAAACGTGTCCGTCTTGTGCCGCAACCGACAGAAGCACCAACTCCCTCTTGAAAACGTACTTGGTGGACTTAGTCTCCCCAGTACGAGAGGCGCCCTTCTCGCTCGAGTTACCCAAGACTCCCCTGACTTGTCCTCCTTCACCCGGGAAGAACCTGGATCTGGGACGTACACACCACCGCCAACTCTTCACCCGCCAGGAGACGGAAATCATCGAGATCCCGGACTCTTCCGAAGCACCAGAGGTCATCGAGATCCCGGACTCACCCGAAGCACCAGAGGACATCGAGATCCCGGACTCGCCCGAAGTTCCTGAAATCCGCGCCGGGCTCCGAAAGACAAGCTCCGACAATGGCCGACCCTGGGAGCTCGTGAAGATCATCATCACCTACCGGGGCAACTCCTTTGAAGAACTTTGGGGCTTCTATCCGAGAATCCTCGCCAAGGCCACCTCGAGGAGGAGTTACGCGACATGTTCATGGGAGAGAAAGTTTATGAATACCTACTCTCTTCGCCGGCATCATATGTTTTATTTCATATTATTTTTCAAAAGTTTTGGAAAGATAATTTTAGAAGGAATGTATCAAAATTATGTAATTTTTTAACAAAAAGTAGCATAGGATACCAACTTGAGAAAAAAGTTGACATCTCTGGCTCAATTTTTAGATATTTTGAAAATAAAAAATAATTTATTGTTTAAATAATCACATAATGTTTTTTAAAAAATATACTACTCCAAACAATGATTAACTATTACATTTCATTCAGAAATTAGGATTTTTAAAACATTTTTTGGGAAAAAATAAATGTTTAAATAAGTTACATTCATTCAAACAATAACAAAATAACTATATGTAGTTTTTTATTTTTGGGTCACATTTTGGGCGTTGGGGGAGGGGAGTTCGGTAGGTTAAAAATAAAATTTATTGGTATAAATTGTATAAATAGGATTTTGAAGTGCCCGGAGGCATGTGCTAATATTTGAGTTTTGAAAAAAAAAATTACGGATTTTCTTTCTCCGGAAATGGAAACTTTTGGGGGGGGGTGACTTGCCCTGTAGCTCGAAAAGCGTTTTTTGAACCACCCTGAAATACATCTTTCGTAAATATTTACTATGTATGTATAAATATTTATATGTATAAGTCTTTACCTGCAAAGCATGTATTATCTTAAATACAAAAAATTTCTATTAGTTTCTTGTCCTGTATCTTATTATTTCTAGAAACCATAAATTACGTACAGTAAGAGGAGAGAATGGGGGTAAAAATATTTTTTCCCGGTTTTTTACAGGGGGAGTGGGGTCATAAAAAGGACCTATGATCCATTATGTAATTCAAGTACGGCCTCTTACTTTTTGAACATAAGCAGAGGGAACACATTTTCAGAAGTTGTTTGCATTTTTTCTAACATAATTTTTTTGATATCTTTGGAAATAAAAGGAAGAAGAAGAAGGACGCAATGAACGTGCATAATGAAATTAATTTAAAGCTTATGCAGAAGAGGAGGAGAATTATATAGATAGAATTGCAGAAGAGGAGGAGGAGTTAGAAAATGAAACCAGTGTAAGTATGCAATTATTATTATAAATAGAATGCCATAAGGTCAGTAAGTTTTTAGTTATTGAAAGTGCACTCAGTGTTTAATCAACAAAAAACGAAGAAACAAATGTTGATAGAGACTGCACCTATGTACCATAAAGCTTACATAATATTTTCTCTTTCATGGTATCTTGCATTGTTTACGAGAAAAAATTTAAAATTCAATTTTCAGTTTTCAAAATAAAGTTTTCAAAAAAATATATTCTTTTCAATATATTTTTTAAGTAATGAAAATACGAAAAGAAGATGAATAAACGTAATATTTGTCCAAATTGAACCAATTTTGAACCTGAAAATCTTGAAATCTATTTTTCTGTTTTTTTCTTGTTAAAGTATTACTTTTTGAGGAAAAGCATAAGGAACGCATTTCCGGAAGTGATTTTTTTCAGCTCGATCAGTTCGACTCGAATCGTGTTTTACTTTAAGCTTTTCGGAATATTGGAAGTTTTCTAGTACTCAAATATCTTGGACTACTCGAAACTTTCGGCTACTCGAACAGTTTCGAGTTATGAAAAGATTTTTGATAAAAATTTTTTATTCTGTGCCCCAAATATATGTTCTGCATTTCGAGAACCTCTGATACCGTCTTTTATAAAAATCCGGTCATTCATTGAATTTTTCAAAAGATTGTTTTCAATCTTGGATCCTAAATTTCTTTATTAATAACCCGTAAACCCCCTCTGTACCGAAACCAATTAAAATTTTGTTAACATAATGAAAACATGAAAGTTTTTGAACTTGCGGGCAATTGGAAACTGTTCAAGTACTCGAATGTTCGAGTCAGTTTGAACTCGACTCGACTTGACTTGAAAAAAAGCCGGCTCGACATAACGCAAAGTTTTGAGCTATTTGCATAACCCTAGCTGTAACATTATAAATATGATGAATCTATTGTTAATTTCTTGTAGCGGTATTAGGAATACTTTTTGAGGTTTTAATGACAAAAATATTAAACTTCTGTAATTATTTTAGATAAACAAAGACAACAACAGTATTAAAAAGTTTGAATATCGAATTGAACATATGGAAGAAGAGACAGCGAAGATTCGAAACGAAATAGAGGAGAAGGATAACATAATAAAGAAGCAGAAGGAACGGATAATGAAGGAAAAAAAAATTGCTGAATTAGAGAAGCATATTGAAGGCTACAGAAAAAGAATTGAAGGTAGTCAACAATTTCTTTTTAAAATGAATGAACTTTTTCAATTAATTTATATTCATCCTATATTCTTATTTCAAAGATTTGGAGAAAGCATCAAAAGAAAAGAATGACAACCGTCCGTCACCTATAGTTAGTAATAATTTTGTTTGTATGTGCGTTTGAAAAAGTAAACCCACATAACACCGGGACACACATAATGATTTAAAGTATTAATATAAATTAAAATCTTTGTTTTTACAGGTGATGTTAAATGACACTGTACCCATGAACAGGGACAAATTGAACCTATTAAAAGTATCCTATCAAGACAAGGCATCATTTTGTGTGGGGGGACTTGCTGAACTTGTTTTTCGAGAAGAAGTTTTAAAAACTCATTGTGTGCATGGGAAGAGCAACAACAAATATAAACATGCTCCCAAGTTGCCAGTACTGGACTTACTTTGATGATTTTAAAGCTATCAAGCTGCATTTTTTTTTAATTATTCGTAATAAGATGCAGTTGTGAAGAAATATTTTTTCGTCATTTCGGCATTTTCATTTGGCTTTTTCTCGATCTCATGACGAAAAGCACTGTATTTGCCATG
>JBAGKK010248296.1:5651-21207 GCA_037177015.1 Euceroptres primus | reverse complement strand
TTTCGTTGAGTGCCCTCATTTTTGAATAAATATTTAATGATTTAATATTTAATTGTTCTCGTTATTTTATTTTTTTATGTAAATTAAAGTTTTATTATGTTAATTAAAGTTCTATTATTGAGGGTCATTTGGACCGTCTCAATGGAATATATATTTCCAAAGGCAATTGGAACATAGATTGGTTTAATAAAATTAATAAAATAAAATTTCAATAAAAGAACAATTATTATCCAAACTTAATGCTTCCTCTATGAGGAAGCAAATCATACTTGTTTCCAGGAAGCAAAGTGCTCATTGAATGAGTACAAAAGTTGATGCAACTTTACAGCTAGTTTTTTATTGTCGAGAATTTGAAATTTCGGTAATTTTTTACATTCGTTAATAAATATTTTTGTTATATTTAAATTTTTTTATAAACATTTTCGGTAATATTTTTTTTAATCGAGAATTTGAAATTTCGGGAATTTGAATTTTCGGGAATTATTTTTTTGGGATTTTGTCACATTTGGGATTTTCGTTTTTCTGCAAAAAGATGTTGTCTCTACATATTAAATATTCGAATGATAAATCATTTTTACAGTTCGAAATAAGTGCTCATGGTAATTCCGCGAGTAGAAACTTTGATGGTAAATCGTTCTTATGGAAGTTCTAACTTTCATCAGTTACCGACGCGCAACGAGACTCTTTAAAGTAACTCTTATGTGGATCCGCCAAGAGGGCGCGTTTAACAGTCCGCATTTTTCACATTCTCTTGTCGATTAACATTGGCCATCTCCCACCTCATCTCTGACGAAAGTCGACTTTTGACTGAAGTCGAAGTTGACTTTTCCATCCCTACATGGTTTGTTGGATCATTTAGGCACATTTAGGCCTGCTAGGTGAAGGACACTGGTCAATAGACCTCCTGCTGTGCTTGTTGATTCTTTAATAATAAAACGGACCCTTTGTATTTTACGAAAAAGAAAGTAATTTTTTGAACATTGAAATGCCACTTGTTTCTATTTCATATTGCATACATTGTCCACGCACAGAAACAATGTGCAATCTGCTCCAAAAACGGACCCCGTAAGTTGGTTAGTTTCGGAGATGACGTCTTCCTAAACTTTTTAACTTTTCATCTTAATAAATGCAAATTTCTAACTTTGGTTTCCACTTTTCAACACATAAAGGTTCAAGAAAACTCAAATAAATTTCACATATTTTTCACATTCGTTTTGTGCGAGCAGTAACCTCTCAAAGGTGACCATTCTCAAGGGACCCAGAAATTAGGGTACTTTTTCATAGTGTTGCATTCGAGCTGAATATTCTCGGCACTCTTGGTCGACTTTACACGGTTTTCGAAATTTATTACGACCTGACATTCTTGATCCATTTTTTGTTTCAATCGTCTCGAATCTTCCCGTAATTTCGAGCTACATTTCAAAAATTTTGAAAAACGTCAAATAATTCTATTCAAAAAGATGCTCATACTCCATTTTTTGATTCAATCGTCTCGAATCTACCCGTAATATCGAGCGACATTTCAAAAATTTTGACAAACGTCAAATAATTCTATTCAAAAAAATGCTCATAAATGCTTCGCCGTTTTATTAAATGCTTCGTGATAAACACGGCAAATAAGAAATCTCTTTAGAAGAGTCGAATACATCTTCTAAGTAGCTTTAACTCAATCGCATTATTAAATATTGAACATGCATTTATGATTTCCAATTTTTGTTCTAATTTATTTCACCTTCCCTTGAAATATATACTAATGTTCAACATAGAAAAACTCTATTCCAATAAACTAAAGTATCATTAAAAGTGCAATATTAGTAATGTATTAAAATATATTTAAAATTATTTAATAATCTACTAATGGTAACAATGTCGATACATCGTTGGAAGTCCATTTTAAATCTAAACGATGGAAAAATGGTGGAAAATCATTCGACGAATCATTTAAGTTTTCGATTGATGATATGATGATGGCTGTAAAATTGGTACGTGCAAATTGTGTGAAGAAGAAAAGCAAAAGATCGTCACTTTAAGGATGAAGGATTGCAATACATATTGGGTTTGAAGCGTCACCTGCAAAATTACCATTCGAAAGGCTAGGAGGAGACATATCCTTCCAAAAATGCAGCAGTAGAAGTATTTTTATTTACGTTTTACATTACATGAAAATGTAATTAGGTTAATATGTATAATTTTGATATGCAAAGAAATAATATTTTATGTACTTGTAAAATACGGTATGAAGTCTCTCCATTAGGAGCAGAACTACTCTAAATATTACCTTTTTTGAATTTTAACTATAATTTCGGACTTTAAATAAATAGAATAGAATCGAATAGAACATTTATTTTCACTGGTGTTACACATCATTTTGACACAGTCATCATAGCTTTCTATTATAATTTTATTATTTCTTTGTTAATTATACTTTCTAGTTTCTAATTATTTAAAATAAATATTTTTAATTAAAGGTCAAGGAAAATCAGGGGAAGCCTTAAAAAGTCGGGGAATTTTTTGATTCAACAAATTATAATTATAATTCAACCAATGTAATTAAAATTATGATTATAACGGCAGATAATGGTTAGGAAAAATGAAAAATTGGTCAGGGCATTTTGAAATTGGGACGTTACAGCAACCTTGAACTTTGGTAGCAAAGTTTTCTGCACTCCCTGCAGAAAACGTCAAATTGAAAAGCACCCTAGTGGAACGCGTGAACGAAAAAATGTCGGAGTACCGTCACTTTTCCGGAACATTTCTGTTATTTGGCAAAAAATGAATAAGAACAGCAAAAAATACTTTTAAATTGCTGCAATTATGATTCTGCGTTAAATTTAGAGTTAGAAGACACCGGAGTTAATGCAATAATTTTATTTTCAGCGAAAAAAATTTTAAAAAACAATTCTTATCAATCAAGGCGACTTCACGTGCACCTCTGAATAGCATTTTGAGCGCGAAATTTAAAAATAGAAGTAAAGATTAGAAAATGCAAATGCCTGTGTCAAATTAAATAATAAGATTAATGTAATAGAAGATGCTAAAATGAATCAAAGTTGCATGAGGAATGTAAAAAGTTGTTTTGAAAGTGTTTGAGGTCTTTGATTTCTAATTTTTTTATTTTTTACGTTTTACAGGGTGCAACTTTAACGATTTCGGTAACTCATGAGAAAAATTTGTCATTAACTTAATTAATTAAGTTAATCTTATTACTGCTTCACAAAAAAATTATTGATAAAGTTATTTAAAAAATCAGAATTTAATAATATTATATTAACTATAATTCAATTTTAAATTGAATACAGAATGTAATATGAATATAAAAGTAAATATTATAACTTATAATGATATGAAACTTACTAATAAATGTCTATATAAAATTGATTACATAATAATAGCAACAAAAACATGATTTCTGATAATTTTTTACGCAAATAATTTGGGAAAATAAAGAATGAGAAATAGATGTCAATTTCAATAATATAATTTTATTTTATAAATTCTTTAGAACATCTAGCCCTACACAATTCACCTATTCTTGCAGATTATAATTCTTCGAAAAAGATATACCTATTCATATATTTTGCACTTAACAAGAATACGGACCCAAAAATTTAAAAAATGCGAATGTTGTACTTCGGAAAGACTTCGGAAAATTTTTTGAAAACATGTAGACGTGTGGAACATGGCGTCAGTACGTCATTTTTGAAATGAATTAAACACTTAAGTTATTTTTTCTAAAAATTAAGTAGAAAAAAAAACAGTGCGATTAGAGATGATTTAAATTTTAATTTATAATGCTCTTTCGGAGTTATAGTTGAAATAGGAAAGGAAAAACCCGTGTTTGAGGTGACCTGTCAAAATGTGTCCTTTTTGTAAAGTTTGATAATTCAGTGAAATTATCCATAAAAGTTTAATCCAACAGATTTTCGTCTTCCGAAACCTAAAAATTGCCAAAAAACACCACTTTCCAACCCGCATATGTACGAATATACATTTTTAGAAAAGTTTTGTCTGTACGAATAAATTATTTACACTTGTATCTATCACTCACAAAAATTTCGTGGATGTACTTTGCGTGGTTTTATTTTAAATCGCGTTTAAAGTTTTTTCTCGCCGGCCTGATTTTGACAGTGTTAACCAAAATAGGTAAAGCAAACTAAAGGAAGTAGTCAATGTCTCGAATCCTTTCCTTTTTTGAATTTAAAATTCGTCAGAAATTTAATACTTTAAGAAATTACAATAAATTATATTTTTAATAAATTTAAAAATAATTTTAAAATTATTTTGAATTGATTTTGAAATTGAAATATTTTGAAATAATTTGAGATAGTTTTGAAATTGTTGAAATTAAAACGAGAAGATCCTTCCCACCTCATACGGGGAAGCCTAAATTTAAGTAAATTGTAGAATACTAATTCCTCGGATTTTAATAATTTTCATTTGTCCGCGGACTTTTTTTGAAATTTCAAACTAAATGGAGATTAAAATCTAAGTTAAAATCTAAATTAAAATTCATAAACCTTGCCTTCCTATTGAGGAAGTAGTGTTAAGTCAAATCTCAAATTACGACGGAACGGCATCAAAGAAGGATCGTGAATAAATCTATGTTGAACATCTCTATTCTGTCCTGAGGAGTCTGAGGTAAAGTATAAAGCAACATTCGAAATCACGCATTCACATACACACAACACACATACTCTCCATTCCAATTGTGCATCCTTATGTTCTTATATTTCTTTAACTTAAAATAAATAATAGTATTTTGGAACTCAGCCTACTATATACTTAAATAAATCTTCATCCAATCCCAAAAATCAAGCAGAAAAGGTCTGAATTAATAGATCAGAATCCGAGCTACTACCAACTCCGTGATGAGTTTGTGAACTAAATAGTTATTTGAGCAAATAAAATAATTATTTATTTAATTATTTCTTTCGTTCGTGACTAATAAAAAGGTGGCAGTGGTGGGATCGGATTTCACAGCAAGTTTTTGGGTTGTTTGTTGGATTTAAGTGAAAACTTCCATAGTGAAAAGTGAAAAGTGAAACTAACATCTAACGATTTAAATTGTGTAGGGATTGTGGTTTGAAGTTTGTTTCTGTATCGGATCCAGATTTCTTTGAGATATTCTGCCGAATTACATTAAATTTGAGCGGGAGCCAAATTTAATTTAACTAGCGATTTAAATTGACTTCTGGCTGTAATGGGCCAAGCAATTTAAATAAGCAATTGTTAATTAAAAAGCTGTCGAATTAAACCAAAAATCTGAGCTTGAGCCCAGTTCGGTTTAATTAGCGATATAAATTGAGCTCTGGCTGTAACGGGCCAAGTAATTTAAATGAGCAGCTGTTCCAAGTAGTTTAAAATAATCTGCCGAAATTAAACCAAGGCACTGTGGGCCATCAGACACGATTCAGTGGCCAAAAGTCAAGATTTGGTCTGATTCTCATGAAAATTGGTAAATGAAAGTTTTCGAAATCGCTGATTTCGAATTTGATGTTAAAAATCCAAAATTAAAAATGGCGGATCCAATATGGCGGCCAAAATGATGGGATTATTATATACTCGCGTGAAATTCGGTACTAGTGGGTTTTTAAGGTTGCTGGTTCCGAATTTAATGTCAAAATTTCGAAATTCAAAATGGCGGACCCAATATACCAACCAAAATATTTTTTAGATGAATCTATTCCCTTGAAATTAATTTTAGACGGGTTTTCTACGTCACTGATGCCAAATTTGTTTCATAAATTTAAAATTAAATTCAGCAGATTGAATATGTGACCTTAATTCTAAGGAAAGTATTCGATATTCAGGAAATCAATGAAATAAGTTACTTACAATAAGTTACTCTACTCTCAGCAAGACCCAGAGAAAACGACGTGGACGTGATAGAATTTTTCCTCCTTCGGGGTGCTTGATTCGACTGAGTCCCCTTGCCTCTCACTACTCGGGGAGCTTGATTTGAGTGAGTTTCCTTGCCTTTCACTACTCATACTCGGGGTGCTTCATTTGAGTGAGTTCCCTTGCCTCTCACTACTCTGGGTGCTTGATTCAAGTGAGTCCCCTTGCCTCCCACATTTTCGAATGGTTTTCGCTTACGAATTGTCTTGAGTTCCATCATCCTTTTCATCCTTTTCCAATTCAATTTTGTCTAGAAGCATTTCAGTTTCTGAAAGAACAGCTTCTTCATCTTCTCGATCTTCTTTGTCGGAACTGGATGTTGCGTCTTCTTGGATCACATTTACTTTAGGCACAGCGAGTAAAACTCTCAGATCTTAAGAAATAGGCAAAAATTTCTTTCTCTGAAGTCGCGAATGAACACTGATTGCAGATATGAGTGGATCGGAGGAATCCATCACTCTATAGAACACATCATACATATTAGCTTGGCGGTCGTGTTTTTTGCTGTGGAATTATCTATAATTCTTATAGTCTTTGTTGCGAGCTTCAGAAGCTTCTTCGCCAAGCATTCCTACCGGTAACACGCTTGTGCTTATGATTTCTGCTCCGTGAATGAGTCTCTTATGTAACGTTGAAGGCATAGGGTACCAGTTGTAGTGAGTTACATATTGAGCAGTAGAATCACAAAGTTTTCCAAACTCAAGTGGATTTACCGGAAGTTGTTGCGACATAGCTGTTAAAATTGTTTTTAAATTACAAAGTAATTCACAGTCAAGCCCAAGATGTTTGGCAAGTTCATCTGGATTTTCAAAAGCCCTTCGAGCTGTATTCCCATTTGTAGTACCAGAGCGTCCTGGTTTTGGTTTATCCACTATCATTTTCCACTAACTTTTCCCACAAAATCTCTTCAACATTTTTTTTCCGCTGAGCAAATATAACTTTTTGAGCAGGAGATCTTACTTGCCAGACCTTGAGAGGAAGCCTGTATGAAATGTGCAGGTAACATTCTAGTACTCTGATCCACGAATGTAATGGACTGAGTCCATACATCAACAAATTCGCGTCTGGTAAAAATAAGAAAAAATGGATTCGAACACTCCGACTATCATCCAATGCAACTTCATGAGTTGTTAGCTATTCAACTTAATCTTCAATGTTCTTTTTTTGAATTAAAATAACGGTCTCGGTTTCTTTAGTTTGCAGTATCTGAATAGGGCGACAAGATCTTGGCAATTGAGACGCTCTGTTATTCCACAAAATAACATTGTCTGCAGTTGAAAATCGTAAGGGGATGAGAGAAGTTACAAACAAGCTTTCATCACTGAGACTCTCATTATCTTCCGCTGATTTGAAAGATTGCTTGTAAGGTGAATGACCAGTACTACCATCCATACCCCACAAACGCATCAGCGAAAGTTCCATTTCCGTAGTGCCCGAATTCTCCATATGCTGGATTATGACTTCCCTTTGCGATTCCACAATCCTACTGGAAGTGTGATTCAACAAGGCCTGCAGAGTTATCTCTGATTTTTTCTCCAAGATCAAAATGTTTTCTTTGGGTGATCTACATTGCGACTTAACTTTTCTAACACAATTGTATGACGGCCAAACATCAGCACTACAGTTTTTGCTTTCTAACCGCATATTTGTGTACACAGATTTAGTTAGGGAATTATCCATGAGGAAAGTTAGAGCTTCTTCGGCAGTCTTTTTTTTATTAGAATTTTCGGTGCATCTAACAGTTTTCTAACTTTTCTCGGTTGCTCTAAGTTTTCTGAAACCTTGTTGAGAAGAGTATACAATTCTTTATTCTTAGTTCGATTCGCTGCATAGCGAGAAGCCATTATTAATCTTTCCGGATCGTGCTTTTGTTCAGCACTGATTATTGCAAGTTCGCGACGCTTTGAGCGATCAGATTTTGCATGGAATTCGAGGCTTGGACGACCAAGATGAGAAGAAAAAAGATGTTCTTGCTCAGTTTTTACAGTCAATAAAACTGGAAAATCAGAATTCAACCATTCAGCATTTTTTGTCTCAAACTTATTCATTATTTTCCTCGCAGCTTTGTACTTTTCAGAGCGTCTACTTTTAATAACTCTCCAATAGGGTTTTAATCTCTCTACATCTGCACTTTCAATGTTATTAACATCCAATTTCATTTTTGATAAAATTTAGAAAAAAAAGACTATTCTACATTATCAGTGTTAAGGAATTCTTCAAGAACTTCCCTTTTAGTGAATTTCATCATTTTATATGACAAAATGTTTCACAATATGGAACACAATATGGAAAGGACAGGGACAAACGGGGAGAATAAGAAAGAATAATGTGTTGACTTATTCAACGAGTTTATATTTTTCATATACTTATATTTTGTATATATTAACTGTGGTAATTATTATTTTATTAATATCATTTATGCGTACGAAATGTGGACGGAAAACAGATTGAGAAAACAAGTGAGCTCGATCGCCAGCGTTAATGCGGCTGTTACAACAAATAACGATGAGCAGTGAAATAAATGAAAAGTAGCAAAAAGTAGCACACCTATGCTAGAGTGCATATCCTTAGGAAGACCTTCATATATTTCAGAACGCAATATGTTGTGTTATGTCGTGTTATGAGCAATCGGAAGCAGGTGCTTTGCTGAAAAATCTTGTTTTTCATTCACTAATAATGTGATTGTATTTGATTGCAATTGAGAATTCGAGATTCAATTGACTTCTTGAAAATTTCATACCTTGTGGAATGAAATAAATGGAGGTAGGAGGTTCGGAATCGATTTCTTAACATCAAAAAACGTATTTCATGAACGTGATTAATAATACGAATTTTAATAAGATTTTCTACTTTGTGTCTGCATAATCGAAACAAAAATTTATCAATCAACGGATAATTGTCGTCAATAATACTTCAATTATTCCTGAATTCAGTAGTCTATTTCATTTTTTCGAATTCAAGAATCGACTTTTGACCACAGAATCGAGTCTCCTGGCCCACTGTGCACGGGTCTGAGCTTGAACCTAGCTTGGTTAAATTAGCGATTTAAATTAAGCTCTGGCTGTAATGGACCAAGTAATTTAAATAAGCAGATATAAATAATTATGCCGAATTAAGCCAAAAATCTGAGCTTGAGCCTAGTTCGGTTTAATTAGCGATTCAAATTAAGCTCCGGCTGTAATGGGCCAAGTAATTTAAATGAACAACCTCTAATTTTATCAGGAATTTCTGAATCTGATTTGGAGACAATATTTTGAATTTTCCTTGTACAATTGAAAGTCGGGATTCTGAATTGTTCTGGATATTCGGACATTGTCCTGGTGTTGTTCTGGACGTTCTTGAAAATAATCTGCCGAATTAAACAAAAAATCTGAGCTTGAGCCTTGTTTGGTTTAATTATCGATTTAAATTAAGCTCTGGCTGTAATAGGCCAAGTAATTTAAATACGTAGCTATTGGTGGAGAAAAGAGGGCTAGGATCACAATCACTTAATCCAAATTTTATTTTTCAACAAGTAGGGTAGCTAAAGTGTTATTAACGCCTGCAGTCAGAGTGGGTGTTGATAGAGTCAGAATCGTCAACATAAGTAAGACACACACGGCAGAAGCAATTAACCGGTGGCCAGGAATGCGGCAACGGTATATTGTTTCAGCAATTGGAAAAATAATAACAGGCATAAGAAACAGTAAGCCGGTGACCAGAAATACGGCCGCGGTTCTCTGTTCTAGCCCTCTGAAATTTATAATTCTCAACCTTTCTGATTCCAACAAACGCGACACGAAACAGCAAATTCACAGAGCTGGAAGGCAAGTCAGGGATCGATTCGAACGGGAGATCGCTCGTACCCAAGCCATGATTGACCAGGTTTCCCTACCAGAGACTGCGGAAACCTCGGTGCAGAAATTAGTGGAAATCTCCTCAGGAATAATTTTAAAACCTTCTAAAATATAAAATAAAAATCTCATAAATCAACGCAGTACCAAAGCAAGAGCTCATGATCTTTTGGATTCGTCCTCAAAGCTAATCGATTTCTGACTTTTCTTGCTAAACTGGAGAGCATGTAATAAACGCCATTCGCATAGTCATTATACACAGGTATCTACAATTACACCAGCATTTAAATTGAGCTACCGTTTTACTACACACTTGTAAATTTGACTCTATAATATTAAAATGGCTGAAAACGAATGTCTATCAGACCCAGCCCTTGCGGGGGTTGGTCCCCCAAACCCAAACCCAGATCCAGTCAATCAGCATGGAACAAGCGGAAATCGCTAAAATTATCAAAATGCACAAATCTATTTAAATTTATCTTCAGTCGCTGATCTTTACAGCACGCGTGCGGATATAGGTTTTCAACCTAGCACTAGACCGACACGAAATATTCCCCGCCAAAATCAATCCTCAAATCCGGGACAAAATCCAAATCAAGCTCAAGATAACGCGGCTACGCAAGATGCTCACTCAATCGCTAGCACACTCGCTATTCAGCAAGCGTCAACTCACATCCCGAATTTTGACGGGAAAAACATCGCAATTAGGGATTTCCTACAAGACATTGTTAACGCGGCTGCATACGTGCCAGCCTCCTGTGAGTCATGTTTTATTACCGCTGTATTAGGAAAATTGTTTGGTCCCGCGCGCGACTGTACCAGAAACCGGGTGCTCGAAAGAATGACGGAACTAATAGATCTTTTAAAAGACCGATTTGCTCCGGGCAGACCTTTTGACTACTATTTTAACGAAATATATTATATTATCCTGAGACGAAATGAATCCATAAATGAGTATTATATCAGAATACACTCTTACTTGAGTGGCGCCACCGCAGCTCTCGAAGCCGCACACACTCGCGCAATCGCGACCGCGACTATGATTCCCATCACACAGGCAGCACTTGAAGCATTTATCAGGGGCCTGCCAGATGACTTATCCGCAACTGTGGATGCTAGGGATCCTCAGCCACTGGCAGATGCTTTTCGATTTGCCAAACACGCGATAGACAGGCGAAATTCCTCCCACAACTCCTACCATGTTATGCATAGGTCGCGACGTGACGATTATGACGAGCATCGTTCGAACGAAGGCCCTCGTTCTAGCCGACACCCCGCGGAAGACTTGCGTTTATTCAACACATATAGGAGGGATAGTTACGCAAATGAGAGCCGATGCCCCTATGTTAGTCCTAGGCGATACTACTCACCTGAGCGATCATATAATCCTGACTGATTATACCAAAATAACAACCGATTCAGTACACCACCACATGAAGGGGGTCGATAACAGAGCCCTGCATATTCGCGAGAAAATAGAGGAAATGTACCTCCTGTTCAAGGAATCCTCCGGATACAGGAAAGTCAATACCCTCCAGCCTACCCTCCTCCATCTTCAGTCCCTAACCTTCCATCACGATCCTTTTTTCCTCTTCCGGCACAACGGACTGATCTTTTAAACTCAGAACGTACTCGACGAGACGACGCGACGTCGAGTCAGCCGTACCAAGAGCGTCCACCAGCAGTCCGATTCCTGGAGAACCAGTAACGTACTATATCAGTACTAATATTGCTGAGTCTCCGGTAATAAAATTAGGTTGCCTAAATTTGCATTTTGGAAGCGGAAAATTACTTATAGATACCGGTGCTGACGTGAATTTAATCAAGATTTCAGCGCTCGATAATTACACGCCAATTAGAAAAAATGAAATTTCTGTTATCATAGGAGTAACTCTAACCCGTACCTATACGCTAGGAACGTGCGAATTAGATATTCTTGGCAACTATATAAAATTTCATGTTGTAAGACATCAATTTCCAATATCGGTGCAAGGAATTTTAGGACGTGCATTTCTGAGGCAGGAGAAATCGAACGTATCCCTTTATCATAATGCCTTAATAACCTAATCGAGACCTATAGATCCTGTCCCATTTATTGATCCCGAATCAACAAAAGCTCGGGAGTAATTGGCTCCCGAAATCGAGCCCATTCCCAAGATTCTTACCATCAAGGCTCGAACGAGATAGTAAATTCCTCTACGCCTTCACGAAACTGCTCTCAAGGAAGGGTATCTACCTTTGATCGAATCGCACGAGGGTTTGTTCATAGGAAATTCCCTTATTTCGAATCAAAATGGAGTTTGATATGTGTTAGCCATCAACACGAGAGAGGACGATGTCGACATCGATATCCCTCTACAAGAACTATTTGCATTCGACTGCATGGAATGTTCTAGTAAAGATGGTTTCGATGGGGATTCGGACCTTTTACGAATAGAGGGGTGCATCGAGGAATGTACCAGAAAAGTCCCATCCGACCATCTCAATCCTGAAGAGTTATCATACCTTCAAAAGTCACTCATCGATGAACATATCGACAAAAAGGAAAAGAGATGATATTATAGTGAGTTCCACATTGCCCTACAACGCCTCCATTTTAATTGTACCCAAGAAAACAGATTCTTCGGGAAAAATAAAATGGCGGGTTGTAACTGATTTCCGTGCGCTAAACGAAAAAACTGTCGGCGATGCATACCCCCTCCCCCACGTCAATTCCACCCTAGAACGTGTAGGTGGCGACAGTACTTTTTAGTACTCGATCTTGCGCAAGGATTTCACCAGGTTGGTACCGATCCTCGGGATCAATACAAAACTGCTGCTTTCTCCACGCGTCGGGGTCATCACCAATATAACAGAATGCCCATGGGAATTAAGAATGACCCAGGAACCTTCCAAAGGCTCATGGACCAGGTTTTGTGTACTTAGATGATATCATCATCTTTTCCAAAACCTTGGAAGAACACAACAAAACTGTTGAAAGATTGTTTTCACGTTTACGCAAAGCCAATCTTGTTCTTCAACCCGAAAAGTGCGAGTTTCTACAAACCGAGGTGGCTTACCTGGGCCACATTGTTAGTAGGGATGGGGTAAAAGCAGATCCTGAAAAGATAACTGCAGCCAAAAAGTTTCCTACTCCTACTAATGAAAAATCGGTTCGTGAATTTCTGGGGATCGCAGGATATTATCGTAGGTTCATCAAGGACTTCGCAACAATCGCAAAACCACTTTTTAGCCTTTTGAAAAAGGGCCAGACGTTTCAGTGGACAAAATCAGCAAAGCGAAGCTTTAGTAAACTTAAGAGAAAATTATATCAGGACCCTATACTTCAATATCCGGATTTCAAAAAACCTTTCCGTTTGACCACAGATGCTTCAGAAGTTGCGGTAGGAGCTGTGTTAACTCAGGAAAAGAATGGAACAGATTCACCTGTGTCATACTATTCCAGAGTTTTCAACAGTACGGAATGAAATTACACTAAAACCGAACGGGAATGTTTAGCCGTGATATATGCTCTTGAAAACTTCAGTCCGTACCTTTACGGTAGAAAATTTTGTTCTGTCTTGTGATCATGAGCCATTGCGGTGGATAAATGTTGCTAAGACACCTGTTGGTAGGCTCTCGAAATGGTCGCTCAAACTTCAGGAATACGATTATGAGTTTTGAGTGTAAACCAGGCAAAATCAACAGATGGTTACCAGCATTGTCAGCCAACCCCGCAACCACGAAACCAAACTCGGATTGTAGTGAGAGAGACACTTCCAATGAAAAGTACGGAACAGGAAACGAAGTTTTAGAAAATAATCCAGAACCGTGTCTGGCTCCAGAGAATTTTCCTGTTCATATTCTGTCCTTGGGAATAACCTCTTTTTCTTTAAACCTCAAGGAGCAAGCTGCAAAGCAAGCAGCTAGAGAGGAAATTAAACAAAGTCTTCCGCAGAGAAGGAATAGAGCACCCTCTGATCCCACGGCGATAGTTACGCGTCCCTCAAAAGAAAGAAAAAACTACTACAAATTCAGTGATAAGAACTTCGACCCCCGTAAGTACTTCCTCAGTCAAGGCAAGTCCTTCTAAGATCCCACCCACTCCCAACCTACCCACAGAATCCCAACCCGCGAAAAAGAAAGGGCCCGACAGACCTAAGGGTTCCAAAAGCAAGTCCCCTCAATCTGATCGTATGGCCGAACCTAGTTTAGATGGCAGTACCGTGGCTGCAAGGATCAAGGAACGAACTCGGGCCACGCGATTAAGGTCCGAGAAAATCCACTCCGAGAAACAAGACTCTGAAATTGACGAATCTGAGTCCGAAACCGAGGAGGAGAGAACGTCTGGTCGAGAGTCAAATGTACCAGTAGCACGACGTAGGTTCAGTATGATACCAAGTCTGGATATCCCGCCAGCAATACACCCACATACAAGTCCATTTAGAAGCGTTATGCCCAATTCGCAACAAAGGGATCAAGGTGACAAAGAGGCGGGTGCCTCCAAAGGAGCCACTAGCTTTGAGTTCTATGACAACCCTATAGATCCGGATGATATTTTGGTCTCTGCCAGCCCTCCGGCTGGTACAAGCGAAAGCGATAGCTCGGGCGATGAGCAGGAACGACAAGGTCTGGATCCTGCCTTCATAACCAATATAAGGAAATCTATTAATAGATTTGACGAAACGGTGTATCCCGAAAACCGACGCTCCGGGTATTGGGACCCGAATTATTTAGACTTAGCTCAGGAGACTCCTTAGCTTAGATCAGGCTCCTTCTGAACCGAAATCGCCAGAGGAAGAGGAAGAAGGCGTAGATGTAACATTAGAACGCATAACGAGAGAATCGGAGGAAATAGGTAACCTTCTCGAACACCTTCTCCCTGCTTTTCCTCTGAATCGGAAGCAGAACCAATCATCCGACAGCCCAAAGATCCCACCCATATAACTGAGGAACACGACACTGAGGTAGGCAGCGCAGAAGAGCCCACGAAAATAGCCAAAGAATCTGTCCTCACACCCCTGCCAAAAAGAGGAGTAACCTTTGTAACTCCCCTGCTCAAATATGGTCTCTCAGCACGTTCCACTCCTTATACGATCACCGTGAATCAGCCTACGGCTATTATGGAGGAAGTAAGTGAAAGCGAGAGTGAGAAAGGTATAGCTGGGGATAAGAAAAAGAAGCAACCTAGGCGGCTCCAAGTGAGAGAGCCCGAGGAGCCTTCACTGCCGCCAGTCCCCGTTGTTTCTGTTCCTCCTAAGAATTCGCGCACCAAAACTAACCTCACTATACAGGTATCTATGCCTCACGTACATGATCAGGACCTACAACTAGGGTAAGACGAGGATAGCCCTAGATTAGGCGAGGTACCCGATTTAATAACGCGTACTATAGTACTGGAAAGCAGTCGAGAGTCCTTGACCTACACGAATGATAACCTCGTTCACTTTATCTCAGCGGATTGTGAATTAGTTACAACCACTTCTAAGTTGCTTATCGCCATTGGAGGTATCGACCTCAATGAGCTACGAGATAAGAAAGCTAAAAAAGGCCAGGTTCGAGCAACACCGCAAGGAAAGCATAAGGTATATTCTGTGACTTTGACCCTCTGTTAGTTACCGATTTAGAACAAAGTCTTAAAAACCTTCTAACAGCTTTAAAACAAGACAAGATCAAACACTTTCGGATAGCGTGATATTCCGATTTCTGTGACGACCTCTCGCTAAACACTTTGACCCTCTGTTAGTTACCGATTTAGAACAAAGCCTGAAAAACCTTCTAACAGCTTTAAAACAAGACAAGATCAAACACTTTCGGATAGCGTGATATTCCGATTTCTGTGACGA
>JBAGKK010248185.1:0-21207 GCA_037177015.1 Euceroptres primus | reverse complement strand
GCGAGCGCAGCGAGCCGCGCGCGAAGCGCGCGATGAGAATGTGCCCGCGCCCCCGAAGGGGGCCGGGCAGATTTTTTACGTTTAGAGACTGCCGCTTTAAGTCCAAGGTCATTGCAGGCCATCCCCGAAACCCAACTTAAATCGGAAGAGCAGTGTAAAAGAAAAAACTAAGTAAAAGAATAGAATATAGAAATAAACTAATTAAATGAGAAAGAAGATAAGGAGGAAAACTATTCTATGGAAACTTTTCCAATAACAGATACACAATATACTATGTTGAAGTTTCCGGCTACTAAATTCTCATTATCACAACTTTGAAACATTGGAAATTTTTGTGAATTTCTGGGTCATTCTTTGCTAATTAAGAAGCCACAACACAACTAAAGTTTGTCTTGAGTAAAGTCGAATTTTTTAATCATCTCAAAGTGAAAATGGTTTTTGTTCTTGTACAATACATTCTCGAAGAAAATTGATAAAATCGTTGTAATTTTGACAGAGAGAAGGTAATGGAGGGTAAAAGGAGACAAGAGAATTGACAGTTTGACGTTGTTAAAGGAAACTTAAGATGGAGACTCGGCCATTAGTATACTAATGAAGGAAGAAAAGGAAGCAACATGTACTTATAAGTACATGTTGCTTCCTTTTCTTCAATAGAATCATATATTTGCCTATTCATAAGATATAATTCTATGAAATTGTTTTTCACAACTCTTATAACTTTTCAGAAATTATTTTTGAGAAGATTGTTATATAGGAAAGAAGGGAATTTTTACTATCCCTTGATGTATTTTTTAGGTGATAATGAGATAATGCATTATGAGAATTGAAATATATATCCCATTAACGATCCTATCAGCCATCAATCCCTACTTTCTTCAATAAACGAAAGAAAGCTTTCGTTCTCTTACATCCTTTATCTTTTTCCTGCATTCAGAAAAAAATTGAAAAAATAAATTTCCGACAAAATACGAAAAAGGTCGACTTCTAATTTGCTGAGAAACAAAAATTGGACTTTTACAATTGGACACAATTTTTTTTAAACTCTTCCAGCACTGTAAAAAGTTGTGTTTCTTTTATATTTGGTCCTCTTTTTTTTAGGTATCAATTTAGATTCGTATTAATTTAGTATCTTTTTTTAAAAGTTTTAATGGTTTATCGTATCTCTTTTGGAATTTCATTCAAAATGGGTTTGGATGATAGAATTTTTTCAGCAAAATTGACGGAATGGAAGTGAAAGCTGGAAATTTGCAAATTGACGAGAAAATTAATCCACGTTATCAGTGACCGATAATGCGGAGAACTAGTAGGCCATCCCTTGCATGCAACTCAATGTAACCACGGATAACCAATTATTGATTTCCCTTTAGCACAATTACGATCCTCATGCATGATTGAGGAAAAAATCGAAACTGTGTTACGGTACAAAATCGCAACCTGAGGACTCAAACTTTTATCAATTATTAAAAATTGAAATGAAATTTTTGGAAAATATTGTATAGTGGTCTAAAAAGCTTCAAATATTTTGTCATTAAAGAATTCAATTAAAAATTTGGAGTTCAAGGAAATATTACACATAGGTATATTTTTTTAAATCAAAAGTAAAGATCAAGAATTTATATTTTCATTAATGAAATATAGAATTTTTAAATAAAAATCGGCATTAAATTATGTACAGAATTTTGAGGTTCTCCAGCATCTGAATAGAGAGGAAGGATCTCAATATCAGATTTGCGAAATTTATAGAATTTCTGCTTATATTTCATAGAAAATCCACAGAAATTTCATGGAATATTTCATGTGGCAAAGTCAGTGTGTTCTATCTAAGTTACAATGCAGGCAGTCATGACTAATCAATTTTCAGTGAATAAATTTCACTAAACACAATTAATCAAAATATTACATATTATATGAAATTTGACTGAAAATCTGTTGAAATCACTGAATGACTTGACAGAAAAAACAGTGTTATTTTAACACTGGATCCAGTGTTAAAATTACCTATAAAAAATTTTGGAATTTGAATGAACTGAAGTTAATTAACACCTCTAGAAAACTACACTCAACATGCCTATATTGCACTTTGCTTTTTCTCTTTCCTGCGTTTCTGTATGCTTTTTCTGTTGTAATTTTTCACTAAATTTTAAGTTTAAAGAGTTTAAAGAGTCAGGAAAGCAAAAAACATTTCCCCATAAACGTAATTGAATAATTTCTTTTCAATTATCAAGCTACTATGATTTTCAAGTATCGTTTCAACAAAAGACCACTTGTTCTCATTTTCCTGTAGTCGTCTGGCACTCGGCAGTTTCCAGTGTTAGTTGTTCGATATCTGTTGAGGTATATCGTATATCAGGTGCGTTTAACTCGTTTTGAAGTCAATACACCTCAAGCACTTAATAGAGAACCCAAGTGCGTTCCAGTGTTCTATGCAAATGCATTCGTTGTAATCATTGACACCGTGTGTAGTCCTGAGCCCAGTCCATGCGTTACCAGTACTCGATTGCAGTCCGATAGGCGGGAAATTCAATTACAGTTCAATAGCGCACTGCATTGCAAAGGGGGTAGAACTTTGTTCTTGTTACAGGCGTGTCGGGAGCAAACGTGTGCCAGCCATTATGGTTCGGTAGTTTGAATGTTTCACGAGAACGATTTTCTATCTCAAAAAGGGGAAAAGGACTGATTCAAATATAGAAACAAATATGCTCCGGGTCGATTGACTCATTCCATTTATTTGCTCTCTATTATAGAATAAACCTGTGATGGATATTAACTTTTTTCATTACATTTCACCACAAATTTATACTGGAATTTAACAAAATCATTGGTTTGGTTACATTTAGATAATTTCATCAACCAACTTCATCAAACAATATTTTGCTTCCAGTTGCATATTCTTTCTTTACACATTTTTCTTTTGATTTTGTTATATTTGAGGATTGGCAACTTTTTAAGTGAAAATTGCTAGTTTGGCAGGAAATGTCTATGTAACTAGAATTCAAGGATCGTTGCATGTAAGTTCGAACTTCTAATGCTAAAGTATCGAGAAGCTCCGGTCGTTTCATCCAGCAAGTGGTTTCTTGCTAATTTTCTGCATCCTCGTGCAAATAGTCAGTCTGCGAGACTGGAGTTGAAACCGACTTGTAGAAAGTCAAGACGTGGTTTTGGATTTGTAGAATCTGACACATCTTTGCTTGTATTCATTAGTATGCAATTTTAAATGATTTTTTATATTAAAAACACCCCTGGAATATTACTTCCTGGAATACTTACTTCTTACTTTTTGAATAAATCACATAACGTGAATGGTCATATAGAAATTATGTAAGGATCTTAACATTATTTAACTTATTTAAAATTATTAACTGATATAATGGCTCTGTCAGTCAAAATTAATTAATATTACAATATTTTCAAATATTTTTTGCAATTATATGCTATAATAATTCTTTAATATTTTCTATATTAAAAAAACAAGTTTTTTTCAAATTTATGACGTAGAGTAGATAAGGCAAGCCAAAAGTAGATAATGATTAATTAAATCTAATAATATGTAAACAGTAAAACAGCACAGAAAAAACTCAAGTGTTAATTAGAACCGATTTTCGGGTTCCAATGGAGATGCAACAAAAAGGAACCTTTAAAGATGGCGCCATTTTCTACGTGATTGCCCTATGTTCCATTAGAACTGAAACAAAAAGAAACTTCCAGTTTTTTCTGTGAGTCATTCATTTAAACCTAGAGTTTTGTAATGTAAAAAAATTTAATCTAAGCAGCTAAACAGATCTTTCTTATGCAAGGGGTGGTAGAAACCTGACTCGAATAAAGAAAATTCAATTGGGTATTGCCAGAGAGCAGAGTGGGATTATGGTTCAACATCGTCTGCGGCTAAGGGTACTTATCTTTATACTTTTCACGAAATCCGAGTCAATTTCGTTGTGCCAGACTTCTAGATAGAATTATATAGAATAAGCTAAAGATATAATTAAAACGTTTCTTTTACTTAGAAAAAAATGTATAAAGAAAAATACCACAATTTTTGTGAATTAAATAAATAAATTTCCACACAGTTTTAAAAAAGAAATCAACAACTGTACTTAATTTTCCAAACTACAAGATTTTTAAAGCTGACAATTGAATCAATTATCAGTATCAGTTCGGTTCGGTTAATTGGCCCTCAGCCGCCCTTTCGCTAATCTGTCGTCTCAGATAAGGGATTCGAGAGGAAATCCTGAGAGGAGCAAGCCGGTAACAAAGGAATGCTGGTAGCCTAACATCTTGAGGACGCGAATACTCAAATAAGATTGTTCTTCACTAGAGAGAAAGTCAACCTGTAGCTGCTAGTTAGAGTCAGCCAAGTTTCCAAAATTTATGATCCTGAAACTTTCCAACGAAATTTATCTAAATCTCCAGGCACGAAACTTGGATCATCTTCCCCAACGATTCTGTGGTTACCTCACCATTTATGCATAAATCGATTATACTTGAAAACTTGAAAAAGAATTCACAAATTGTCCAAATCTTAGAACTTTTGTTCAATTTAAAGCTTTTTACCTCATAAGTGCATAACGCTTAATTCCAAACTTTTCAATTAAACAGTTTTAAATGGAAAACTTGAAAAACTTTCCAATCAAACAGTTTTAATTGGAAAGATTTTCAAATTGTTCAATTAGAAGACGTTTAAACTTTCTCACTGTGGATCTTAAAGACATTTTGCAAGGGAAAAATTTAATACAGTTTTCACAAACTGCTTTTAATAAAATTGAATAAAATAATAGTAGTAATAGAATCTCTGAAATTCTACTTTTGTCTTCAAACGACGGATGCAAATCCAAGTACAAGATGAATTACTCCGTAATTTGTGGCCCATAAATTTTAAGAGCGCTCACGACTGTAACCACATAACGTATTTCGACAAGTGATCGACCGTAAACGCATGTTTTTCCACCCACAAGACGTAAAAGCTCGTAAAAATAATTGCACTGAATGTTTCCGTTTGAAGACCGTGTAACAGAAGGGAAGAAACGTGAAAGAAAAGAAATCCCAAGAAAAAAGCAAATAGGGTGAAACGAGAAAAGATAAAAAATAAGGGCTTAAAGAGAAGGTAAAACGCAAAAATAACATTCTGAGTGGATATATAAGTGCCTTTTAGCTTTTTCAAAAATGCATATACATTCTATAGATTTTTGAAAGAAACTCCCAATAATAAAAGAAAACAGCTGAAACGAAAAATGGGATATAAATATTTTAGAAAGAAATTAAATATGTAACAATCCAAATAATAATATAGATTTAAAAAAATTAAATTTTAATAGTTTATTAAAGTGCGTAGAATATTAAATAATAAAAATACGACAATGCAGTCTATGAAAATAATTTTGAAGGATTCAATATTTCTTCAACTTGAGTTGTATTTTATATCAGGGTTTTTTTCTACAGTGTTTATTTCAAGCGAGGTTCGTTTTCTCGAATTAGCCTGTGACTTAATTGATTTTTCTTTATTACCTAGCTTTGCACGTGCTGTGAAGATAAATTCATGTTCTGAGCAGAAATAAATACTAGCTTGATTATACGAAAATAAAAATGCAGTCGGCGTTAATTTTGATAAAGATTTAAGGTTCAGGAACCTGCTAGAATACATGATTACTCTAATTGCTCTAACTCATATAACTGGACACAAAATGCAGTTCTTAATTAATTAGATTTTTAATTAGTAGTTTGCAAGATGAGCTTTTAAGTTGTAAAAATATCGATTACTTTTTAAATTGCTATAAAATTTTGTTTGATTCAAATAAAATTTGTTTTAATCAAATAAATTTTCTTGTTTGACTAATTTTTTATTGACTTAAATGACACGTGACTATATTCACGTGTTGTCGTTACGCGGATGGCACGTGATGTGCCCTCACAGCTTCTGAATTTCCTAAAGTTCAGAATAACATCGATATTGAGGATCTATTGGTGGTAGAATTCCGTGAGAATCGATTGGTTTTAATATTGTGAGAGAAATCGCGGATCTGCATATTCATTCAGTGCGATAGTGCATGGTTATTAATTCTGGATGCAAATATTCATGTTCACCGGAACACGAAATGGTGGAAGTGAATTCTTCCAAGAACAAAAGTTAAACCCACTCAAGCTGATCCAACCACGTGGTACAAAAAACGCCAACAGCATGCAATGATATTATACGTACCTATATGTACTCAATCCCGATCCTTTTCTAATGCTAGACTTGCTAATCTTCAATATTTTTCAAATAAGTTTAAAGCACCATATTTTACTGTCAATATGAGTTGGCAATGTGCCGGGCAGAATTTACAATCCAGTCGCGTACATAGCTAGATCAACGAAATCTTAATTAGCTGCGCCAAAATTTTTATTAAAGTTTCATAAAAAAGCTTGAGAAACGTGCAACGACATATAGCTTTTTTTACTTTCTATTTTAGGCTCATGAAATATTTGACGCGTGGGATTTATGACTGCCGTCATCAGACTTTAATTTTAGATTTTATGATTCAGCGACAATTACGAAGTCAAGATTAAAGTAAATAAGTAAAAGTAATAAATGAAAAATAGTAGGAAAATTAAAATTATCATACACTTAACTTAAAATCATTTAATGATTAAATATAGAAGAGAAGATATTTACTTTAAAATTCACAACGTGAATTGAATGTAATTTAATAATCCTTTATTTTACTGGATTTAATAAAACTGAAATAGAAAGGGAACAAGTGTATCATAGTGTGTGCATAATGGCCTAAAGGCACAAGAAGTTTTAATCGGATCCTGTACTGAAGTTTACCCATAACCACCAGCGCTAGTTCGGTCTTGCACTAATGAATTATATATATGACACTATTAATTCAATTCTATGCAATATTTTATAACCCATATTACAATTTACAATTCTCAAAGAAATTTATGTTGAGATTGTAATGAATTTGTCTTTTTATATTCATTTTTTTTAATTACTAAAACAAATATTAGATATTAAAATTCTTATTTTGCATACAATTTTTTGAAATTGTCTGATTCAAATATTCAACAATTATTCACGTAATTATAAACTAGGGAAATTAAATTTAATAATCAAAATATTAAACTCTATTAAATTTAAAAACTGAACTCACGTTAAATTATCGAGACACTTGTAATTCCAATTATTATTCTTGAATCCTAGAGTCTTGAATTTAAGAAGATGGTATCTGAAAACATAAAGATTTCGCATGAATCAAAAATACTAAAATTTCACTATTTATTTGATTATAAAAGAGTTCACTGTAGTTCCTTTCTGGTCTTTCAGAAACTTGCACAAGACTAACAATGTAAACGAGCTTAATCGATATATATATATATATATATATATATATATGCAGGTTTGTTCAAGAACAATTTGACGATACACAGTAAATGAGAACGTAAATATGAATTTACATGAAATAGACTCCTTATCTATATAATACATGCAAATAGTGTATTATTGCATCTATCACAAAGAATTGAAAATAATTCAACATCAACCCTTTCAGTTGTTAAGTTTCTAGTAAAATTTAATGTATATACTCTCCATATTTGGCAACTTAATAAAGCTCTATTCTCCTAAAATCAGACACATCTTGTCTCAAATCGTACAAATGGGATAAGACTTATTGAGTAGAATGAGCATTTCGATTCGATGCTCGATAATGTGGAAACTCCGAGAGTGTCGTTGATTTTTATTGCTCGCAAATAGTAAAGGGTCTCTCACTTTCGTCTTCCGTGAACGACGTCTTAGCGCGTGAAACAGCCTTTGGAGTAGCTTCAAATGACTTTCTGGCTCTAGTCCCAGGATATTAGGCACTCAGACAACTTTATTGATGTGCCCTTTCGATTATTATATAGTATCACAAATGTTGGCCTTATAATACTTCTTCTCTGCTATCATACCTCTGACGATCTCAATTTCGTCCAAAATTACTAGAGTTGGTTGCCCAAAGTAAAATAGTCCCTTAAAATAAAATGAACCCCCTTAATTCTTTTTACTAACCGAATTAAATGCACATTTTTACAAAATATTATTAATTCTTAATGTATAATTTTATTATACAGTAATATATTTATAAATGTAATTATAATACATTTATCAATTATATAAAAACCTTCAATTATTTAGGTTTTTTGTTCCACATTGTAATGGTTTCCTATCGCTAGGGATAATTCACAAAATATTAAATGCTGGATTTTTGTTCAACTCTTCTCGATTTATGACAATCTCTGGTTATTTAAATATGGGTTTCGGCTGATTCAATTTATTTTATTCAGAAATTATTTTTAAATTAAAAAGCTGTAGCTTCGAGTGCGAAGTGTTGGAACATTATTTCATCTTTCGTCTTTACATAAAGTTGTCAGAAAAACTTTTAAAGAAGTTTTTCCGTTTTAAGTCTGCTCTTCCTAAAATCTTAATAATTTCTTGAGAATAACTTTCCAGAACATTGCAACAAATTTCAGCTTAAAAGTTATAATTCTCATATTTCAACGTCTATCTTCATAACTCGGAAGGGATATTCATGAAAAAGACGCGGAAAAGAGGACGATAGAACACGTCGACTCCAAAACTGCTGAGAGCAATTTCTGAGCCCTTTTTCCCTTATCGCCTCAGGCACTTTCCTACCAATGTCGATTCATACTCGTATAACTTGGTACAAATATATCGATACTTTGGTATACACGTGCAGGGAACCAGGTGGGACGTCTTGATTCATCGATAGGAAGATGTACTTACATCCATTCGTGAGACGAGAACAAGTCCCCCAGGAACTCGTCAGTTCTGCTTCACTTACTTGTTATATGTACTTATGCTTTTGCTTCGTTTTGCATCACGACATAGGATAATACTCTGACGCAGATCTTTTCCCTCTGAATATCTTTCTTTCTCGTTGTTAAGTCAGATTTCTTGAAATTAGAACAATTAATCCTCCACAAAATTATTACAAGCTTTGATAAAGATGTGATTTATTATTTATTTCATCACATTATTTAAATCATTTTTCCAAGACGCTTAAATATATACAATTCTACATATATGTATGCATTGCATTCGTATACACTGTGAAATGTTTTTTACTTCTCATCTATTTTCTTTCTAAAGGGCTTCGAATATTCTTTCTCTTTATAGCTTTCTGTTTTTGTAGCTCCACTTTCTCCAAAGTGGAGAGCTTTTAAAGACCTTTAGTAACGGTGGTTTAATTCCGCTTCGCCTAAATCTTCGAGCTATCGAGTGAAAAGGTTTTACAAAAACGAACCGTATTTTAGAAGACGTTAGACTCGCAAAAGAGGAAAGCTTCGATCCGGATAATCAAACGCAGTGCAGCAAAGTCGAAGATTAGAGCGAAGACTTTGATTAAAATAATAGTAAAGTAACAGTAAATTTTTTTTAAAAACTTTAATGTTTTATAATATCCTAAACATATATAAAATATTTTTTTGCTTATTTTTATAATTTATTACAGTTACATACAATATCAAGTTTATTTAAAATTCACTTTTGAAAGACAAATATTTTATTAATGATTGGAATGAAACTTTCATTTATCAATTACCTAATTGGTCGATTGAGGTATTTCTTTTACAGAATGGGGTCACAGATAATGATTATCTCGATAATCGAAACGTCAGGAAGTACTGGAAGTACGTCAGGAAGCCTTTATAAACTTTATGGAATTTTATTTTCAACAAATAAATATTTTAATTGTAGGTACCATTAACTGTATTTATTTTCATTAGACTCTTAATAGACTCTTTTGATTGTTTCGACTTGATTTATTTTGAAGATATAATTACATTTTCGTCTTATTAGAGTTTCAAAATAATTTTAAATTCGAGAAAGAAACCAAAATAGGAACAATGAAAATAATTTTAAAATTATGTAAGGTTCTTCTCATAAAATAAACATGTACGCTTCTGAGGGTGCCATTAAGCTTTTTCCACCATCAAAAAGGTCTTAAAAAGCACTGTATAAAATATTACATCCTAGATATTCCGCAGATGTCGATTTATAGGTTACGTTGGTGCAATTCTAAAGCGTTTTATGTTTTATAGTTTAAGAACCTTACACTGCAAGTTATTTAAAAATTGACTGCCTTTCATGGCGCCATTTTTCAAGACGGGCCTGTGGTTGGGGGTTTTCAAAAAACTCGAAACTCGAAGTTCGAACAAGTCGAGTTGAGCTTGTTATGTTTCGAGTCGAGTCGAGCTAAGCTCGATCCGGTTCGAGTCGAGTTCAAGTTTTCTGAAAAGCTCCAAATTTTTCGAGTACTTGAATATCTTCGAGCACTCGAAGCTTTCGAGTATTCAAACAGTTTCGAGCTGCTTGAAAGTTTCGAGTTCTCGAAAGTTTTGAGTGGCTCGAAAATTTCAGTTGTCCAAAACTTTTATTTTTTAATTTTGGTCACAAATTTGTGATCAAATTCTTTGTTTAAAAATTTTTTTTCGACATTTTGTATAAAAAATTTCGTATTTTTGAATTTTGATCTTAAATTCTCTGTTAGCAGCCTGAAATTTTCGAGAACTCGAAACTTTCAAACAGCTCGAATCTGATCCAGTACTCGAATTTTTCAAGAACCCGAAACTTTCGAGTATCTTGAAAGTGTTCGAGTATTTTCGAGTAACTCGGAAATTTCGAGTTCTCGAAAGTTCGAGCCTGTTCAAACTTGACTCGACTTGACACCCTTATCTGAAGTACTATCTTGTTGCTCCGAATCTTCTAAATGAAAAGATTACACTTCATAAAAGAAATTGTATTCTTTCACAGAACAACTAAAAATTTGATCTAAAACAATTAGTAAATTTTTTTAAAGTAACATTAATTTTTTTTAGTAAAAAAACATTGCAAAATATATGTAATGAGAATTTTTTCCGAATAATGTGAGACTTAATTGTTTAAAATTTTGTAATTAAGACCCGCATTATGCAGAAAAATTATTTTGGCGAAATAAAATGTAACATTATAGGGGAAAATGTTTACTCTACATTTTTTATATGATACTATGTTTACATGATTTGCACGCTTAAAATTTTCATTTCACTTTCATACAATTCAGAAAAGATACTATACATTGTGAAACAAATGAAAAGTACCTATTGTGCAACGTTTTGATGTGATTCTGGGTATTTTGTGTTTTATTAAATTTCTCATAATCATATGGAAACTAGATAAACGGATATAGAAGTAAGTCCAGAGTTTATTCACCGTGAATATATGGCTGGGAAGATAGGTCAGACGTAATCTGAGCACGTTGGATTTTATCGTAGGCGTGCGGGTTCCGCGAAATTCGAAATCGGAGCGATTACCGCGGCCGTAAGCGTAAATGGACGATAGGTTATTATCCCGTGGGATTAATATCCAGGCTCTGCCGAATATCCTGACGATTCTCGCCTAATTGCTGGCTGCGCTCGCTCAGAGACTATACGCTGAATATCGCAATCCACCAGATTAAGCAAAACTCAGAGCCTCAGTACTAATTCCATTGCGATACCAAAATAATTGATCATTTGTGAAATATCATTCTCAAGATTAACAAAATTCATCTTTAAATCCGGAAAAAATTCTAAATATTTTCTTTAAATGTTTCTAAAACCACAACTTTTCTCACTAGGCTGAAATGTATTTAAGAATTTTTTACTCTTTTCTGAATGTGGGAATTGTTATTAAAACCTAAATTCAGTTGTAAGATTGGACTAAAAGCTTTATTATTTTTTTAGTTACTTTTTTTGTCAGTTTTGTATTTTTGTTTTGTTTTGCATTATTGCAATTTTAAATTAAAGTTTTACCAGAGTCAGTTTTTCATTTTGAATCGTAATCTTGTGTTTTTTTTTGTGTCGTGCTTAGACACCGTAACCGTATTTAATTTCAGGTGCTCTGGCATTTCATTAATTTTATTACTGTCCCTTAACTCCTTTGTTTAACGACTGCAGACGTAGTAGTTTCTGTCGAGGGGTAGAAAATTGAAACTGTAAAGGATTATCTTCCTTCAAATATATTGTTGCAAAAGAAATTTCCTTTCTTACTGAAAAAAAACCTTAAAAATTATATTTTAAATGAAAATTATTACTAAAAAATGACTTTGAATACAAAAAGAAGTAAATACTTATTTTACCCATCTTGAAATATTTTTCATATATTTTTTAAAAAGGCAAATATGTATTTTTTAGTTAATTATTTTTATTAATTTAATTATCACTATCTAAAAATAAGTACAACGAAATCTGATGAGTAAAATTAGGTCATAATTTTTCTAATTTTAAATAAGAATGTCAATGAATGTTCAAGAAGTAATTCCAGTTATATCGGAAAAGGAGGATGTACAAGAGAGGTCGATAATGAAAAAATTAAAGTACGAGAAGAAGCAAAAAACAAAACCTCTAGAGTTGATGAGCCTCTTCAGAAATGAATTGCGTATAGAATTTTCTCGCTATGTCCCGTTAGGAGAACGCAGAAATTATTAAGCGAGCAGACAAAAGGTTTCCAGTGACGATGCTCGCACCGCTATTTTGCCTTCCGACCTTTGCCCAGGGGCATTTGTATACCGGACGAGAGGTCCTCATCATTCATAATCTAATCCCAGTATTATAGATATAAATTGTTCTACCAGAGGTACAATGTCACCCAAATAATAGTCTTGTTATAATCATATAAATTTCATTTGCTTCTCATTTTATAATAATCTTCTATAAGGGACATCCAAAAATTTATTTCATTTTAAATTTAGATTTAAAAATAAACTACATATTGAAATAAATCAATTTGAATATATAAATAAAGCGTGCGTTTTTGAATAAAATAAAACTTGAGTCTGATATAAAAAAAATAAACTTTTATTTAAAGTGTACTAATATAGAAAATTAATTTTAATTTCGAATCATGAAGTAAGAGTAAGGAGACGAATTTGCCTTCGACAGCGCGCTTGTAAATGCACCCCGTCTTTCTTGAGGAACCACGAGGGAGGGCATATACTGAAAAAAATAACTGTATATTTTTGAGAGTGCAACATCTGTGAGAATTTAGATGTTTCGGTTATTAGTTTCGTTTTGAAAGTTTTCAAGAGGTTTTAGTTGATGTAAATGACATAAACTTTATTATTTAGAAATATAATATAATATAGAGTGAAACAAGAAATGTAAGTAAGTAAAAAAGTCACTTCGAAGAAAAGTTCATCATAATTATATACAATTATACATAAACAAATATTTAAAGGTAATAATAGACATGTTTATGTATATGGTTATGATGAGCTTTTCTTTAAAGTGTCTGCGAAAAACTTCAAACGACAATAGTATAAAAAATCTCAGACATTTATTATATTTCTTTTTACTTACATTTCTTTCTTCACTTTATACTCTTTACTATACATAATATACCTTTAAAGGCTTTAAATAATAAAGTTTATGTCATTGACATTAACTGTAACCTCTTGAAAACTTTCAAAAGAAAAGCCAAAACGTCAAAATTCTCGTAGATATTACACTCACAAAAATAAAATTATTTTGTTGAGCGTACATCCTCCCTCGCAGTTTGTCACGAAAACTGGCGATACTTTTTTATGTAATTTAGTCTCCTTACTCTTATTTCGTGTTTCGAATCAAAGTGAAAAATGCCTTTAAAAATTAAACAAAAATTTTCCCTCCAACTTAATTTTTATTCCTATACTTCAATTTGTCAAGATTTTTGTGGTACTAATTCGTCACCAAGTAAATATTTTTCCAAAACTCCTTTTTAATCATCAATCTTTCCAGAAATAAAATGTTCAGACCTTATAGTTTACATCCAGGGAAACTTCTTACTGAGCTGCTAAGAACAAAAAGGGCCTTAAAATTAAAAGAGATTCAATATTATGACAAAACAATTAAATATGTCTATTTTTTATTATTAATTAATAATAAATAATAATTAATAAATATATATTAATTATTATATATATATTAATTATAATAATAATTAATAAATAAAATAATTAATAATAAATTAATTTATTATTAATTTATTATTTATTATTAATTCTAAAATTTTAAGTTTAGGATGGTTTAAATAAACCATTGATACCCTTCTATCGTATAGGGACTAAGCTGCTGTTACTAGTACTTGGATTGACGATGCCCTCTAGTGTCATAAAACTACCCTTAAACTGACCCAGTATTGCATGTAACGTAAAATAATAATTGGAGAGTAGACACTGGTCGATATTTTGTTTCATTACAAATTTATCATTCAATAAATCTATAATTTAATCTGTCGATAGGAGATAACATGTGTCTACTTAATAAAATTCGACTTTGAAAAAGTTAATACATATACAAATGAAGACATGAGAATGACAACTCGTTAAAGACCATTTGAAGTTGTCCCTCCAAGCAATAGTTTAGTTATTTATTATATAATTAATTTATATGTAATTAATTATTATATATAATTAATTTAGGGGCCAACTTCAAATGGCCTTTACCGAGTTGTCATTCTCATGTTTTCAAATATATTTTTGAATAGAAAAATATCTCTTATGAATTAAACAAAATCGTGAATTTTTTTATTTGCATTTTCGCAAACATAGTCAGCAAATTATTTACAGTATGGGAACAAAATTCACATAGGCGTAACGAATGTCGAGAGTACAATTTTTCAATTCTCTCTCTTGTTTGGAAGCACAAGCTGCAAAGAATTGAAAGAAAAACAGGATGAAAAAAAGGAATTAACTCACGGTCTAATAATTTAACGACTGCTCGGTTGTTTTAAAGATTAAAAAAATCTGCGATACAACATAGTCTGAAAAATCATCCCCTATTATTCTGCTATCTGAATTCATGCTGAATTGTAGAATCGTTTACAACAGGAATAATAGAAAAAATATTTTTAATTCGAAAAATATATTATTCATCCAATAAAATATGTATTAATTAACATGAATTGTTTATTAAAGCACTTTTGTTGGCTTTTATTCGTTTAATTATTCATTGAAGCAAAAAGTGAAGAAGAGGAAATGCGGAAATGCGGAAATACTTGATAAGGAGTTGGGGTAAAAATTTATTTCTTATCCATGAAGAAAAGTGCATCCCATAAATCAAGTAAACTTTTTTTCTGAATCCAAATTGAATCCAAACCAAGTGGCTGGAATGGAGGTGGAGATGCAAAAAGTATTTAGGTCTAACAATACATTGACATCTCTTGGGAAGATCGCCAAAGAACGAATGGGATAAGAAATGTTGGAGCGATATTACTTTGATTCTCCTCTATTAACACATTCATTCACTTAATCAATATTTTTCTAATTTTACATATGAAAAATAGATCAGATTAAAATAGAGGAATGCTTTCTCGTATTTCTTTCCTGCTTATGACGAATAATATAAATAATAAAATTGGGATTTCTAATATTTCTAATATTTATTATTCGCAATTATATTAGACAAAACATTTATTTAAATAAAAATAGGTATGGGAATACTCTTTTTAATTGATATAGAAAAGTTTAACTGTCTCAGGATTCTTTAAAAACTGAACATACCAAGAACGTATTACATATTCTACAAGAGAATTGAAGGAAATCTATTTTGCTCTTTTTTCAGGGATCAGGGGAGAAGGGGGCATTGAATAGAAGACAGACACATGAAATCTTTTGACGTCGTGTCCGCCTGTTTAATAGTAATTAATAGCTAGAAACTCTAACTAATTGGCGCCTTCCATATCTCCCCTTGGGAGGACGATATTTCAACAGCTTAAGATTAGATTGAAGTATGTAACGTTAAAAATAACGAAATATAATATCCATATTTTCAAGCTATTTTCTCTCAAAAGTGAATTAAATTGTTATAAAAAACAATTTTTAATCGGTCTCTACAAGCAAAAAATGCTTGCAATAAAAACATTAATTATTTTAAAAAATTCTTAATTAAAAAAAGTGTAACGGACTTTTAGGAACCGTAAATAAAAAGTCCATACCAAAGGCTGTTCGAAAAAAATTTAATCCAAAATTTCTATGGATCGGAGTGGGGAAATTTTTGACATACCAAGTTTTTACATAGTGATCGCTTGGCTCCCGGGTTGAAAGTTTGTATTTTTCATTTCCGGTTCCAAAAAGTCCGACCCCCTTTTTGTTTAGTAGAAAATTTTAAACTTTCGACCCGGGAGCCAAGCGATCACTTAGTGTGTGATGTGGTGTAGTGTGACTTGGTGTGTCAAAAATGTCCCCACTCCGACACATAGAAATTTTGAATTACATTTCTTTTTAACAGCCTTTGGTATGGACTTTTTATTTCCGGTTCCTAAAAGCCCGTTACACTTTTTTTATTTTTAATTAACAATTTTTTTAATAATTAATTTTTATTGCAAGCATTTGTTGCTTGCAGAGACCGATTAAAACTGTTTTTTATAACAATTTAATTCACTTTTGAGCGAAAATAACTTGAAAATATGGATATTATATTTCGTTATTTTTAACCTTACATACTTAAATCCAATCAGCTTAAGACCAACACAGTCGGTGCTCTAGTTCGAGGCTTTTTATATTCTCAGACATGAGGGACATCTTCCCATTGGCCTTTTGCTGTCTGCAAAAAATTCCAGATCTTTCCCCTGCCCTTTATGTGAAGGCGGAAATGAATCACTGGCACCGACCGAGAAATTTATTCCCGGGTCGCCAGAACCGGGTATCTATTCTTTAAGATTTATATCTGCCAGTAGATCTCAAGAAAAATGCTTCTCACTCCTACCTATAAGTTATCTATAGTGATGTACAGTTTCCGGCATTATTTCTTATTTTTATTAAGCTTTTAAAATCGCTTCAAATTTTGGAATTTGAAGTCAAAATTCCAAAATTTTGTATTTGAACCATTTTGAAATTTGGATTCGTGATCAGTGACACTACAAATCTCCATAATAACTCAATTCGAAGTTAGCACAGAAATAGATTAAAAATTTTAAGGCTTATTTTGATTAATAAATGTAAAAAAGTATGTACCTTTACAATTTTAAAAGAGTCGATTATTTTTTTTTGTGTTTTTAAAAGTAACTATTTATGAATAGTAAAACTATTCATTGTTGAATAGTTTTATCGATTCTTCATCATACTAAACAATTTTGTTTTTGCAACTTTGAGTGATAATAATTTAATAAGTTGCATTTTTAAAAAACAACCAGTTGTTTTTTACGGTTACAGGTTAAAATTTTGTCCTAGAAGGTTTGCTTTTGGAGGATGACTCGTATTACTCGAGTATTCAAACATATTTTATTTCCTTCGTGTGGTGATGTGTATTTCACCGCTCTTTTATTTCCCACGGATGCGTTATCACAAACTCTAAAAATCCTTCAAAACATGCGGAATTTCATATAAATTTTACAAATATTAAACCGACACATAAAACTGAAATAAAAAATGCAGAAAATTTTTTTCCAAATGCCTCTGTTTGAAAATTAATATTCAGAAAAAGTCAGCATTAATTATTATCATAATTTCCAATTGGTAAATAAATTATAACTTGAACTATTTTTTTCTAAAACACGCTTCAGTTTTTCTTATAAAATTGCTTATATGTAAGTAAAAGTTGTCGAATAAATTCTGAACCATCATTATGTGTTTAATTTTTTTTTAACTCTTGTATAATAATTTAATCAAAAGCTCTTCAAAGCAGAGGTTCCTGCTACCGAAGGCAGCTTCATTATGGATAAAGATTTTATTTTGCCCTTTTTATACACCAAGGGTCGTTAAATTAGATCAGGTAATGAACATTATGTAAAGAGTGGTCGTTTGATCGAGGAGAAAATTTCGTGCTCGACCAATTTTCTCTTTCCTGAAAATACTTGCCACATTATGTGGACAGATAAAGACTATTTAGGCCATTTATTTATCACGTCAAAGGGCTGACTGAACTAAAATCTGAATAAACTTTTGGGATAAGTATGGGGGATAGTGCAATGATGTACTCAGAAAAAAGTTTCTTTGAATCAAACAAAAAAATTTGTTTTACATATATCATATTATTGAAAGAAACTATTTTTTTGTTTTAATTAACAAAACATTTATTTCATTTTAGTACATGAAAAATATCTACCTTATTAATCGAAACAAATAATTTTTTGGTACAATTTGTTTGATATAATTAAAGGATTTGCTTAAATTAAATCCCTTTGAGTTTATAAAAATATTTGTTTGATTTAAACAAAAATTATAATCCGTACACGATAGTTCCTTAAAAAAACGCAAATAACGCAGAAGGATCTTTCTCACAATAAAGATTACAATCATATTGAATATTAAAGCGTCTGAAATGTGTTACAGTACCGTTGAGTACCGTCGTTACGTATCCCGACAGGTAGTTTAAAAAAAGTGGTGTCACACTTAACACTTCTTAACCACAAAATTGAAATTTTTTTAAAATTATTTATTTATTTATAAAATTGATTCAAGCTTATGAAACAAAATCTTTACTTCATTTAAAACAAAAAGTGTTTAAAGCAAACAAGAACTTTATTTAATTTAAACAAAACATTTATTCAATTTAAATAAAAATTTATTTAAATCAAATAAATAAGGACAAATAAAGAATTTTTTTGAGTCAAACAAACATTTGTTTGGATCCATATCAACTTTATAATTTGTTCGATTCAAACAAATTTTGTTTAAATCAAACTAATATTTTTCTGAGTGCACATACGTCAAAATGTCGGAAGTCTTTAAAATTAAAAAGGACGTTTCAGCGTCCGGTGAATAAATGAGAAAATTCATGTAATTTTCTTTTGTTTCAAAACTCAAATTAAGATCTTTTTGGCTAAAAAATGCTACGTCTCGACTTTGGGTCAATGTCCAATTCAAAACAAGCCTAGTAGCCTTTTTCTGTGTAAAATATAAAATTTCTTGAATAAAACATTACATCGTTCAAATAGAACATTTCAAATGAAAAGAAATGAAAGATAAAATAGTCACTTTGATCTCCAAATAAAAATATTTGAGTTTCATCAATAATTTACTGTCTTCACTGAATTTCCTGGATTGGAAGGGTGCCAATAAGTGAATGGAGATGAAAATATGTTATCACATCGAGACGCACGATGAACATATTGGCACGCAGATAAAAAAAGTGAAACGTAATTTCCGCATCAATCGCGATGGACATGTATGTGTACAAATGTACATGGCATTCGCGTAATGAGACTACAATTCCTTTGTCAAAACATGTCCAAATACAATGTACATATAACGGCGTAAAACTGATTGAACCCACAAAGAACGCATTTATGACTTTACCACAAATTCGAGGGTAAAATTTTCTGTTCTGGAATTTATTCACTCAGTCACTGCCATTAATAAAACACTACACTGCTCTTCCGCTTTAAGACGGGTTTCGGGGATGGCCTGCAATGGCCTTGGACTTAAAGCGGGTGTCTCTAAACGTAAACAGCCAGGGCCGTATGAACTATTTCTGCTAATTTTTGTCACGAGTAAAAAATATTTTTTAAATGTAAGTTTAATTTAACGTTTACTTTAATTTTAAGTTTTATTTAGTTAATATTTATTAATTATTATATATAACGCATAAACAAAACACTGAAAACGAACTGAAGCGAACTGACGAAATTATCCGCTTAGGATATTGCCCGCTTTGTGGCTCCGGTACTTGTGAAACTCTGCTGAGCTCCTAGCTTAGCTTTCTCGTCCCCTTGGATCCCTCACCGTCGGCGAAAAGTCCTGGTACCCATATACCGGAGGTACATAAAGCGGAAGAGCAGTGTACTTTTTTTAAATTAGAAATTTAATCCACTCTTTAGAAAAATACTTTCCGTATTTTATTTACGAAGCAATTTGTATTTAAAAACTCTAAATGTATAATATAATTAAAATGTAAATATCTGCATTTAAAACTAAACGAATATATAATATGTATCTAAGTATTTCCAGCAATCCATTTTTATTTTTAGGAGACTGCTCTAAACAGTTCAAGTCACGTGGAATTTTAATTCGTGACCTTTCAATCTCAATTCGTGACCTATAAAATCCGTATGCGGTGAATCTGACTCTTGCATAAATTTCATATTGTTTGCAAGATTGTAATGCAGACGGCTCACCATTAATTAATGAACTTAGACTGGTTTGTAGTAATTTGCATATGCATTCATAATTCATATATAATTAGCGTAATACATTAGAGGCGGGCAGTCCCATAGTTTATGTTGGATCCTTTAGTCGCAAATACTGTGTAAATTAGTGATGAAATTACTATATATAACACAGGCACACGAAAAAAAATGTCTTGTCCACCAGACAAGACAAACATTTCTATACGTTTTTGGGGTCGCTGAATCCGAATCTGGTGTTAGATTTGCACCATCACGTCTGGCTATTGAGAAAATTAGCCTTTTTGGCCATTTTTTAAAAACAACATAGGGTGCAAATCTGACGTTCTAGAAACTTCTAATATGGTTCCAACTAAAGAATGAACTTTGTGTTTTGAGGTGATTATATTGCAAAAATTATTTCCGTCGCCTATCTTGAGCGGGCGGGCGCGCAGCAAAAACCTGTCACCGCTCAAGATAGGCGACGGAAATAATTTTTTCAATATAATCACCTCAAAGCACAAGGTTCATTCTTTAATTAGAACCACACTAGAAGTTTCTAGAACGTCAGATTCGCACCCTGTGTTTTAAGAAATGGCCAAAAGGGCTCATTTTTTCAAAAGCCAGACGTTATGGAGCAAATTTGTCTTGTCTGGTGGACAAGACCTTTTTTTCGTGTGCCTGTGGAATCGACCAAGTCCACGCTAAAGGCATCAATCAACATAAATGCGTAATAACAATGCACATGAATGATTTTCGACTGCAAACACTATTTATGATGATCATAATAATTAAATTGGTCATAAAGCATTTTAAAATCAAATCGATTTAATATAAATGTCAATATTTACTGATATGCTGATAATACGAGAAATCGAAATATTGGAAAACTAGAATTAAGGACGTTCAAGCTCCTGTCAACCTCAACAATTAATCAAATCCTTAACAATGATTATGCAAATTACAATTTTTATAAAACAATTGAATAATTTACCCAAATTCTTTACATAACTGTATAAAATTGCTATTGTCTGAATAAAAAGCAAAGTTTCTTAGAAACAGAATTCAAAAATTTTCTGAAGTAAGTTTAGAGGAGCTTCTACTTAGGAATGTGCTTAAAGAAGAAATCCATA
>JBAGKK010248074.1:0-21219 GCA_037177015.1 Euceroptres primus | reverse complement strand
CGAGACTGACTCATCATAATACTTATGTTCTGAGAAAATGGAGGGGGATTTTTTTTTTCGTTCAAGAGGCACGTTTTTTTCAACTCTGGATGTTGATTAAAAATGTAATTTTTAATTTAGAAAAAACACAAAAACTCGCTCCCGAGAAACTATAGTGCTGAATTGAGGCGTCAAAAGTTTGACGCCTTTTGTCACAATGTGTATTACAATTTATCTGATTTTTTGAGTTAATCATATCATTTATGCAAAATACGCAAATAGATTTAGAGTTCTGGAGTTGCAAAAAGTTCCGAAATGTTGCAAAAACTTTAAAAAATATGTAAAACAAAAGTTTTTTAACGTAAAAAAACGCTTGTTTTCTCTAGTTTAGTTTGGTGATCTCTAATTTTCAATTCAAAGAAGCAAATTGATTTGGAGCTCTGGAGTTGCAAAAAGTTCCAAAATATTGCAAAAACTTAAAAAAATATGCGAAACGAAATTTTTGCATATTATGCAAAAGACGCAAATAGATTTGGAGTTTTGGAGTTGCAAAAAGTTCGAAAATGTTGCAAAAACTTTAAAAAAAATGCAAAACAAAAGTTATTTTAACACAAAAAAATTTGAAAATTGACATTATAAAAAAAGCCTTTTGTCACAATGTGTATTATGTGTATTTATCTGATTTTTTGAGTTAATCATATCACTTATGCAAAATACGCAAATAGATTTGGAGCTCTGGAGTTGCAAAAAGTTTTAAAATGTTGAAAAAACTTTTCAAAAATATGCAAAACAAAATTTTTTAACGTAAAAAAATTAGGAAATTGATATTATAAAAAAAGCCTCTTGTCACAATGTGTATTTCAATTTATCTGATTTTTTAAGTTAATCATATCATTTATGCAAAAGACTCAAATAAATTTGGAGCTCTGGAGTTGCAAAAAGTTCTAAAATGTTGAAAAAACTTTTTAAAAATATGCAAAACAAAAGTTTTTTTAACGTAAAAAATTTGAAAATTGACATTATAAAAAAAGCCCTTTGTCACCATGTATATAACAATTTATCTCATTTTTTAAGTCAATCATATCATTTTTTTAAATGGCGCTTGTGCCCTTTTGGAATACCACCCCTCAGTTTTTATTCTTTCTTTGTTTGAAGAAAATGTCGAATTTTATTTTTTCAAGAAATCGAAATTCATAGCTTTACCAGTTTTTATTATTTCTTCATTTCTCTCATAGATTTCGAAGGGGCGTAAAAAACTTAATCAATTGAAACAAGAAAAACTTTAAAATCACAAAAATTGCCAAAATGACAAGGTATTAAAGCAAAAATATAAAATAATTTTTTTCTCCCGAAAAAAAAAATACCAAATGGAATATTTATGGTAAGTTGACTATATTCGTACCTATTATTCCTCAAAATTTCAGGGAATAAAAAGGTGGGGTTTTTGAGAAATTTTTTTTTTTTGCTTTTCTCTAAACTCGAAATAGCTTTACCATTTTATATTATTTTTTTTAGTTTTCTTCATGGATTTCGAAAGAGTGAAAAAAATGTGACAAACTGAAATAAAAAACTCTAATATCTGAAAAATTGCAAAAATGGCAAGGTTTTTAAAATAAAATTTGCAAACAACTAATTTCTCCCTTAAAATTGAAAAATATTCGTAAAAAATGTAAATATATTGCTATGTTAATTTAAGAAAATACGTGTCCCCTTATTTTTCACGTTCATAAACATATTTCATCGGTAAACCTGATTTTTAATAATGTATAATTATTAAATGTACAATTTAGTAAATGCACAATTTTCAAAATTGTGATTTTAAAATTATGATTTCACTCAATATTCCATCACTTTTTCTATATTATATCGCATCTGAAGAATATTGCGCGCTCAAAGAAGCGTTTTATCTCGATGATAAAGTCAATAAAGCTTTTTAATTTCGCTTAAGTAGTCTTCCTATCTTCGATCGCCATAAATTGCTCAAGAGTTTTCTGATATCAAAACAGGAGCATAAGCTGGTTTATTTACAAAATCAACGTTTTACTTTTAATATGAGGCAGAAATCTGTATTTAAGACTTTGCTCCTTATCGCATATGTCTCAAAAGTAGATGAGAAATTTTGTATTATTTTGTATTTTATTCTATGTATCAAAGACTTACGATGACTTATTAATCGTATATTGATAAACAATGCACGCCGCTCGCTCGTGAAAGTAACAGTGTGTTAACCAGACCTTCGCTCCTGATGGATAAAACCAGATGCTCGATGGAGAGACATACTACGCCTCGTTAGCAAAGCTTGATTTCTTTGCTTGTTGTTTTGTGACTTTTTATCGATTTAGGAAAAAAAATCGCGACAAGGAATAAAAATACGTGCCTCGAGTCGAACTGTTGATTCTCTGTTGATTCTCTCGGTTTTCTTTTAAGATTTTAATTACAAAATCGATCTTTTTGTTATAAATGATCGTTTTTGACTCAACCAAGTCTTTAAAAAAGATTTGGTTGACCTCTTCTTTAAAAAAGAAATAGATCAATATAATGGAGAAGGAACTAATATTTAATTACTATAAAGAATAATTTTAGTCAACATACGATGATATATTTATTTGTTTGAAGCATAGGAAACATTTTTCCGAATCTAAAAAATTGTATTCATCCTGAGATGCGTTTTTGCGATATAAATAAAAACCTTGACACTGTCAGCTACGTAAGTTCAAGAAGTTAATAATTTACATTACGCACTGGGGGTGATTTTATTTTCATCGATCGCACAAGAATGATGGACTTAAGTATAAATAATCAAAATCTTAAAAGTTGCACAAGCTTACTGCTTGGTATAGTTATTCAATTCACGTTTGAATCTTACGTCACCTTGACTTCAGTCACCTTTAATTCACCTCAGATCGATGATGTTCGCATCATTTTAAACAGATGAGCTCTCAATCTGGAATAAACTTGCAATTGTAAGGGATAAATTGAATCCCTTATTTAAGGGCATTTGATACATAATGACGTCACAAATTACCGACCGTTGCTTATTTATATTCAGCCGGTTTATTATTAGAGAAATGCAAATATAATGCTGAAATTTGAGGAAATAATAAGGAATATTTCAAGGAATCGATGCGTTTCAATTTTTATTCTTAAAAAATCGGTTCGTTTCAATTTTGATTTTGAAAAAAATCGGTGCGTTTCAATTTTGATTTTGAAAAAAATCGGTGCGTTTCAATTTTGATTTTGAAAAAAAATTATTTTTGAAAAATTTTGTGTTTCAAAATAAATACTGAAACGCACCAGACATCGATGCCTAATATATATATTCTTTATTATTTTCCAAAATTGAAGCATTATATTTGCATTTCTCTCTTAATAAATCCACTGAATGTAAATAAAAATCGGCCGGTAATTCGAGACGTCATCATGTATCGTATACCCTTAAGGGGCTGTGATACGTTATGATGTCATGAATTACCGACGAGGTATATAAAATATTCGGCAATCCCATTTCTAAACAAACAAAGATATCAAGTTGAAACTTAAGAAAATGATAGAAAATATGATAGGGCACATCTTTTATGTGCCATTTTTTAAAAATTTTGGAAAAAATTATTTTGAAAAATACAATGAAATATCAAGAAACAGTTAAAAAGAATTTTTCCTCTGGAAAACAAATTTCGCAAATAAATAACAGCAATGAAATGTATAACGGAAGCCGAGGCAACTGACACTTGTTGCATTGACAAGTGGTTTGGTCTCATAGAAGAAAAGTTCATATGTATATGATAAAAAGTTTTGTATGATAAATACCTACATGCTACAAAAGTTAGACGTTGAAAAGAGTTATTTTTATCGACAGAAGATAGTAAGTAAATAAATTCGTGAGAGGATTTGGAATTAAACGTTGAAACATCAAAAGCTTTCAAATTTGTTGATGAAAAAATGACGCAGGGTGATTGATAAGTGAGGATATTATGAGGATACTGACAATGTTTCCGTTCCATACTGATAATTTTTTAATCTGCGAACTAATCGGTGACCGAGTGACTTTTGACTTCTTTCTTTCGCGGGTCATATAAAAGTCAGACAAACATCTTCATCTGTTTAATACTTTGCATAATTTAAACTCGTAAAAAAATTATGTAAAAAATGTCTATACATTCAAAGATTATGCAAAACATGTCTATACATTCAAAGATGTTACATTCATATGTAATCAAAGATCATACATTCAAAAATGTTTTTTTTGTCTGTACATTCAAAGATATATAAAAAAATGTCTATGCTTTCAAATTTCGAAAACTTGAAACCAATTATTATGCAAATAGGAACACTTTAAAATATAGAAATATGGAATTTTATGGCTCCACAATGTCTACACCACTGGCTTGGTACAAGAATCACTCCGAAGCTCATTAGAGTAAAACGAAAACATGAGAGCATCTCTATCCTTGGAAAACGAAGCCAAAATTCTTCCGTATACCCCTTTCAACAACAATGATTATTGGGCGAAGAAACATGTGCGAGTAAATATACATTATACACGATTCACACCAATGGAGGTCGAAAGCAGCAGACGTTACGGCACCATAACAGAAAAGAGTATTATGTTATCTAATCGGATTCTCCCAGAATTTCTGGTAAACGTGTTCGCGCCTTGCGATGATTGCGTCAATGCATGGAAGTTGAAATTTCATGATGAAGTCTAAGTAAAATCTTTGATAGACATACATAGACAGACATATCGTTTATGACTACAATAGAGTGGTCTAATTTTTTTTTTTGAATTTTCATGCTCCCACCCTTCAAATTTTTTCGAATCCACAAAAAAAATTAATGCGTTTTTTTAAAAAAAACAATGGTATTTAGAGGTTCCAAAAGACCCATGAGGTTTAACACGTATTTCCCATAAGAAAAAAAGACGTTTTTGTAAATTTTGGTCAGATTCGTTAATATAAGATGAATCGAGTTGAAACTGAACATTTCTCTTCACAATTAGCCATAGAATACAAATCAAAAATTACTTTTGAAATATCCCCATAAGTCTGTTTTATAGGGTCCCAAAAAAACTCCTATAGTGAAAAATTGGGTTTTGCGAATTCCTAGGCGCTAATTATGATTTTTACGGTTTTTGTAGTACAAATTGTTTCTAATACATGAAATATTGCTGTTAGCTGATAACTAGATGTTTACATAAATTGTTTAAACAATTTATGGTTTATAGAAATTTTCTGCTAGAATAGAATTAGAAAGTCGCGGTTTTTTCCGAATTTTTCAACTTGTTTTCAACTTTCCAGTTAGAGCGAGGCAATAATCAATTAAGGTTAACAGAAATAATTTTTTGAACAATTTATTATTATTTATTCTCTTAAAATTTATTTTATTTATGATTCATTATTATTTATTCTCTTAACCCTTCGAGTACACACCTATTTTTTTGACCATCTCCTACACTTTGGGTCAATCTGACCCTATTCACTTTTTGATTGTCTATAACTTCACAACAAACTACTGAACCTTTTTACTAACTAAAATTTAGAGGTATACTTTCAAGTATATTAAAGTAATTTATAAGTATTATAAGTGTCTTTAAAGTCTGTAACAAACTTAAAAAAATTCACGAAAATTTGTTTTTAAATTGAATTTTATGAAAAAAATTGCAACTTTTTTAATTGTTAATATTTTAAGCTAAAAATTTATGTGGAAACTCTTTCTCGTTCAAAAATTTGTTGTGGGTCAAATTGACTCAGTGTATACTCGAAGGGTTAAAATAATGCTATAAAGTTGCGGTTTTTTCTAAAATTGTCCACTTTTTTCTACTGTTCAATCAGAGTAAGGTAATAGTTATTTCAAGTTAACAAAAATAATTGTTTAAACAATTTATTATTTTTAATAATATTCTCTTTGAATAATGCTAGAAAGTTGCAGTTTTTTTCTGAAATTTTCAACTTTTTGTCCACTTTTCATTTATAAAGAGGTAATAATTAATGCAATTTAGCGACCATAATTGCTTAAACAAATTATTATTGTTTATAACTATCTTCTCCTATATTAATGCTAGATAGTTGCGATTTTTTTTCTGAAATTTTTAACTTCTTGTCCGCTTTTCACTTAGTGAGGTACTACTTAATGCAAGTTAACAAAAATAATTGTTTAAACAATTTATTATTAATTATAACAACATTCTCTTAGAATAATGCTAGAAAGTTTCGGTATTTCTAAAATTTTCCACCTTTTGTCCACTTTTTAATTAGAGTGAGCTAATAATTATTTCAAGTTAACAAACCTAATGGTTTAAATAATTTATTATGATTTTTGATAATATTTTCGTTTAATAATGCTAAAAAGTTGCGGTTTTTCCTGAAATATTCAACTTTTTGCCCACTTTTTGCTTAGAGTGAGTTAATAATTGTGTACGTCCGTATTGAAAGGTCCCACTTTGTTGATATGGAGTTACGAATAGGAGCATATTCCTAGATAAGTTTCCTACATTTAAAAAAAATTGAACTCTCTGGATTCAAAAATGAGAATGTGAGACGCTTGCAAAGTTTGAAGTCCGCAAAACAGCATTTCGAGAAAATCGCAGTTGAAGTTTTCGTTTAAAAAAACATTAGATTCCTGTTAAAAGTTAAAGAGATATTGTTTCAAAAAGTTTAGTAAATACTTAAAGATTAATACAAGATATTAGTTATATATTATAAATTTTAAAATATTAATTAAATATCAGTTTTTGCTATAAACCGACAAAGTGGTATGTTTCAATATGGACGTACATAATTAATACAATTTAACGAATATAATTGTATAAATAAATTATGATTATTTATAATTATAGTAATGCTAAATAGTTGCGGCTTTATCTGAAATTTTAAACTTTTTGTCCACTTTTCACTTAGTGAAATAATAATTAATGCAAGTTAACAAACATAATTATTTATATAATTAATTATTGTTTATAACTATTTTCTCTGAGAATAATGCTAGAAAGTTGCGCTTTTTTCTGTAATCTTCAGTTTTGCTTTGACTTTTTAGTTCTGAAAATAATAAATGAACATCAACAAGAATCATTTTTTAAATAGTATGGCGTTTTTTTCTGAAATCTTCAGTTTTGCTTTGACTTTTAAGTTATGAAAATAATAGATGTACATCAACAAGAATCATTTTTTAAATAGTATTTTATTTTTTTCAAAGTAAACTGCTTTTAGTCTTTCGCTATTGTTTTAAAAATATTGATTTAAACAAAAATGCTATCTTGCAGTAGAGATAAAAACAAAGGATGGAATAATTAGAAGCAGGTGGGAGGAGTGAGTCGATAAATGACTTGTAAAAATTTTGTATTGAATTACAACTCGAAGTTTATTATTATTATTTATTATTATTATTTACGCGAAGCGTGAAAGAAAAATTTGGAATTGCACACATTTTACTATCAGCTCCCCACCCCCTCCTACCTTGGAGAAAACATGTTTTCATCGATGATAAAATATACATATATGGAGATTAAAAAGGCCTCAATCAAATGATTAATTGATTATAACATTGTTATAATCAATTAATTATTTGATTGCAATAATTAACTTGCATTAATTATTAACTCACTAAGTTAAAAGTGGACAAAAAGTTGAATATTTCAGAAAAAACCGCAAATTTCTAGCATTACAATAGGAGAAGATAGTTATAAATAATAATAATTTATTTAAACAAGTATGTTTGTTAAATTGCATTAATTATTAACTCACTCTAACCGAAAAGTGGACAGAAAGTTGAATATTTTAGAAAAAACCACAACTTTCTATCATTATTCAAAGAGAATATTATTAAAAATAATAATAAACTGTTTAAATCATTGCTTGTTAACTTGAAATAATTATTACTTCACTCTAGTTGAAAAGTGAACGAAAGGTGGAAATTTTTGAAAAAACCGCAACTTTCTAGCATTACTATAGAAGATAGTTATAAATAATAATAATTTGTTTAAAAAATTACTTTTGTTAACCTGCATTTATGATTAACTCACTCTAAACGAGAAGTGGACAAAAAGTTGAATATTTCAGATAAAACGACAACTTTTTAGCATATTCCAAGAGAATATTATTAAAAACAATAATAAATTGTTGAAACAATTATGTTTGTTCACGTGCATTAACTATTACCTCACTTTAATCGAAAAGTGGACAAAAGGTTGAAAATTTTAGAAAAAACCGCAACTATCTAGCATTACTATAGAAGAAAGTTATAAATAGTAATAATTTGTTTAAACAATTACGTTTGTTAAACTTCATTATTGATTAACTCACCTTAAACGAAAAGTGGACAAAAAGTTTAATATTTTAGAAAAACTGCACTTCTCTAGCATTATTCAAAGACTTTCTAACTCTATTCTAAGAGAAAATTGCTATAAACAATAAGAAATTGTTTAAACAATTTATTCAAACATCTAATTATCAGAAGAAAGTCACATTTTATGTATTAGAAAGAATATGTACTAAAAAAATGGCAAAAAATAATAATTAACGTCAAAAACTTGCAAAATCCAATTTTTCACTTACGGGGTTTTTTTGAACCCTTTAAAACAGACTTATGGGGGTGATATCTAAACAGTAAATTTTGATTCGTATTCTATGGTTATTTGCGAAAAATGTTCAGTTTCAACTCGATTCACCTAATATTGACGATTCTGAATAAAATTTACAAAAACGTCTTTTTTTCTTATGGAAAATACGTGGTTAACTTCATGGAGCGTGCGAGACCTCTAAATATCATTTACTTTCAAGAAAAAAAAACACATGTACTTTTTGGTGGATTCGAACAAATTTGGGGAGTGAGAGCATGAAAATTCGAAAAAAAAGTTTCCAATACATTTTTGGACCATCCTACTATACAATTACACATAATAATATACGAAGTGCATGTACGCGTAATTATAAATGGATAATTCTTTATTGGTTACGTTACAGTTTCACGCACATTTTTCGAAATAACTTTTTTTGGTTATCTTTTGGACATTCCGGTTTTAGTTTATTCAAAGGCACTAAAAAACCCTTCAAAATGAGCATTCAACTGAAAAAAAATTTGCAATAGAAGTCGACAAATTGAAATTTCAAAAGCGTTGCAACGTTACACGTTTTCGGCGAAAACGTACGTTCCAACGCTCTTGAAATTGTAATTTCTCGGCTTCTATTGAAAATTTTTTTTCAGTCGAATTCTCATTTTGAAGAGTTTTTTAGTGCCTTTGAATAAACTAAAACCGGGATATCCAAAAAAATAACCATAAAAAGTTATTTCGAAAAATGTGTGTGAAACTGTAACCAACAAAAGAATTGCCCATATACGTATTTGAATATATTTATGTACAGTCGAACCACCACCATTTCATATCAGATCTCTCTTTTCTTCTCTCAGTGGTCCTGTAGGAAGAAAAAGGAGTTCCGATATGAAATGGTGGAGGTCCGACTGTATATAGGTAAATGAGTGCACATATACGCATAAATGAAAAAATAGTAAGTGTATAGTGAAGATGATCGATAAGAATAAGGTTACAAGAACATCGAAGATCATCTTTGAAGACTTCGTGAGCGATAAAAATGCTTGGAGATCGTAAAGCGTAGAAAATCTAACGAATGCCAGACATCGTGGCACCGTGAGCGATGAGAGAGACAAGACGAAACCGCAGGTTATGTAATCGACTCGAGTTGAGAATCAACGATAGGAAACCGGTTGTAAGGGCGTAGACGCAGCCTCGGATTCGGGCCAATCGTGGCCCAGAAAATTACATGATTGACAAGCTTCTTCGATAAATGGATTATCGATTATTTGCTACCTCAGAAACGGACATATTTAGAACGGCACGAGCAAAGATTACTCAGAGCGATATCGTCACATTTTATTTGAAAATTGAAAAGAATTCTTTTTATTTTAAATGAGAAATAAAATAATTGTGGTAAATTCATTTTAGCTGTAAGTTTCGTATTTTTTTATGAAAATAGATAGTCTATCCACTTTTATCTCAATGAATACATTATATTTGAAGATATATTATCAGTTTCTTAATGATAAGTAACCTTGACCTTGAGATAAAAGTTTGCAGTATCTGGAAAACAAAATTGTACGAAGAAAAAAATTTGAAATGTTGAAATTGAGGAATTGCTTCAAATGATAAGAAAAACAGTCTCGATTGAATAGTAAATAGTGTTATCAAATGTGAAAATGATATCGAGGCATATAATAGATATTTAGGGAATGCGACGCAGAAATTTAATTTTTTAAATTAGTTTTTTTAATAATAATCAGGTTAGTCAGTACAATTGTTGGCCTCCCCCCAATGATTGGTCTTTTCCTTAAAGTATGAGTAGTAAAAAATATTTTCAAATAAAGTTTCTAACAAATAGTGCAAGATTATTATCGGTATACTCTGCGCTATTCATTATTAGTTTTATTTGCATGTATTTCTCAATAAATGTACAGTTTAAGGTGGCTAATTATTGTTTAAGGGGGCCAATTATTGTTTAGGGGGTCAATTATTGTTTAAGGGGGACAATTATTATTTAAGGGGGCCAATCATTGTGTCGATTACCTTATACTGGTAAAAAAATAAGAAAGAATAAACATATTGTTTCTGCGTGATTCCAAGACTAATAGAAACATTTTCTTTTTTGTTACAGGTGAGTCCAACTCTCCTGAATTTTCACTCAAGGTCTCAGTGAGTATAAACGAGTCACGTAACCAAGAAATATCTTAAAAATAATATAACAGATATAAATTTGAATTTGTTGGAAGTAAATTGTGATGAACCTTGAAAATTGTCTCATTTTATTAAATTAATTAATTAATAAATTAATAAATTAATAAATTAAAAATTAAATTCATTAAATATAAAACCGAACGTGCTGTTTTGGTATTTAATAATACTGAAGCCAGTAGATAAGGAATGTGTTGGCTAGACACGTCCAAAAATGTTTGTTCAGCCTGAACAAATATAATTGGACTTTTTATTGAATAGAAAATTCAGTTTCAACTTTTTAACTCTTGTTCCTGGATTTAAATTGTACAATTGCCTTTTTTCTCAATTTCAGAGTTTATCTCTTTTTAATCACGTCAGACTGTAAAATACATTTTCTTATCGCAAAATTCCTAGGCTGATAAAGAGTCTCAACTCGTGTGAGCGGTGCTATGCTTCTAGAATACCAAGTGTTGAATTATTCGGTGTAAAATTTGAAAATATGACTTTTCAATGTCAATGAACAATATTTGTATCGATTTAGCAAATCATTTTTGTATTCATAAAATCTTTCCACAAAAAATTGGTCAAGAAGATATTAGCATAGTATGATAATGTTTTTCCCTTATTAAAAGATATTGGCATAGTATGATATTAGCATAGTATGATAATGTTTTTCCCTTATTAAAAATTGTGATTTTTAAATAAAAAATTTGAAATACTATTTTATATTATATACTATAATATATTATTTTACTTTGTTCATTTATTTTTAAATCTGTCTTACTCTAAGTTACAAATAAACGGAAGAAAGGAAGAAATTCTGGAGGTCGCTTTCATCTTCTTTTCTGTGGTGTTAGAAAGTTGTCAGTCTTTTACATTTGTCCTTTAGTCGTTGCTTTCAAATGTTTGTTTTGAAATATTTATTGTTGTTTAAATTGTGAGTAATCTATTTAAATATATGCGAATAATAATTTTTCTTGAAGCTTCGATTGGAAAGATCGAGATAAATGTTAAAATATGTAAAACATGCATAAAATAACCGAATCCATTTCAAATCATGCAGGCCTGCGGGTAACCTGTTCAAAATTGGCTTACCAATGAAATATGTTTTTGTAGGTGTAAAATAAGAGGCACGTATTTTTCTAAATTAAAATAGCGATATATTTACATTTTTTACGAATATTTTTAAATTTTAGGGAAAAAATTAGTTTTTCGCAAATTTTACTTTAAAAACATTGCCATTATAAATTTTTGAGATATTGAAGTTTTTCTTCTAAAAGTTTTCCAAATTTTTCTCACTCTTTTAAATCCACAAAGAAAATTAAGAATAATAAAAAATAAAATTATTTCGATTTTTGGAAAAAACGAAAAGAAAATTTTCTCAAAAATCCCACCTTTTTTCACAGAAATTTTGAGGGATAATAGATATCAACAGAGTCTATTTACTATAAATTTCCCATATGTTATTTTTGTCGGAAGAAAAAAGTTATTTTTTTTCGAAGGACAAAAGTTATTTTATATTTTTTCTTCAAAATCTTGCCATTTTGGCAGTTTTTATGATTTTGGAAGTTTTCTTATTGCAGTTTATCAAGTTTTTTACACTCCTTCGAAACCAATGAAAGAAACAAAGAAATAATAGAAACTGGTAAAGCTATGTACTTCGATTATTTGAAAAAATAAAACTCGACAGTTTCTTCAATCAAAACTGAGGGATGGCATTCCAAAGGGAAACAAGCGCCATTTAAGAAAATTATATTATTGGTTCAAAAAATCAGATAAATTGTAATACACATTGTGACAAAAGGCTTTTTTATTATTTTTTTTATATTTTATAATTTTTTATTGGCTCAAAAAATCAGATAAATTGTAATACACATTGTGACAAAAGGCTTTTTTTATTATTTTTTTATATTTTATAATTTTTTTATTGGCTCAAAAAATCAGATAAATTGTAATACACATTGTGACAAAAGGCTTTTTTTATAATTTTTTTTATTTTTCATAATTTTTTTATTGGCTCAAAAAATAAGATAAATTGTAAAACACATTGTGACAAAGGGCTTTTTTATAATTTTATAAATGTTGGAAGACATGTAATTTTCATTGACCCTCTATATATATAATCGTTGATAATATTTCATTGGCTATGGGGTCCATTTCTCAGGATCTACTTAGTTTTAAAATAAGCTTTAAATATCGGCAAACGTTTCGGACCAAGTGGGGGCCCTCTTCAGTACCAAATAGTAATAATGGTCATTCAATTAAGAATTACTAATTAATAATATAATATAATAATAAAAATATGCGACGACTTATTCAGTCAGGCTTTTATGGCAGTGGTTGCACTAAGTAAATCTTAAGAAATAGACCCCATAGCCAATGAAATATTATTAACGATTTTTTATAATTTCAATTTTTAAATTTTTTTGCAATTTTTCAAATTCTTTTGCGTTCAAATTTTTTTTTGCATTTTTGCAAGTTTATGCAACTTTTTGCAACATTTTGGAATTTTTTGCAACTCCAAAACTCTATTTTGTTTTGTTTTTGTGTTTTTTCTAAATTGAAAATTACATTTTTAATCAACGTTCAAAATTGAAAAAACGTACATCTCGAACGAAAAAAAAACCCTCCATTGCCTCGGAACATAATGACATTTTCCAATCAAACTTTTATTGTGTCGATTCAGCAACTTAATAACTAGAAATAAAATTTTTGTTTTCTTTTAAATGAAAAATTAGATTTTTAATCACTGGTCAAAGTTGAGAAAACGTGGGCCACGAGCAAAAAAAAAATATCTTCTTCCTCCATTTTCTCGGAACATAATGACATTTTCCAAACTTTTATTGTATCGATTCAGCAAAACAATAGCTAGAAATATTTTTTTAAATTAAAAATTGAATTTTGAATCACTGGCCAAAAGAAAACATGGTCCCCGCGCGAAAAAAAAATCTTCTCCCTCCATTTTCTCGGGACCTAAAACATTTTCTAAACATACTTTTCACGCTTCAATTCAGCACTGATGTTTCTCAGGAGCTAGCTTTTATTTTTTTTTCCTAAACTTGAGAATTTGATTTTTAGAACTTTTTTCGTCTCACCTGAAAAATTGTAAAAATGACGCTTATGTCCTTTTGAAACTCCACCCTACAATTGGTAAAGATATTTCGATTTTCAGGTGTGTTAGGTGATAATATAGTCTACCTACCATAAATTTTAAAACTGGATTGTACGAATATTTCAAGAAATAAAAAATTCTATTTTTCTTATTGTTCTACCAGTTTTTATTCTTTCTTTGTTTTTCTTATCGATTTCGAAAGACTGCAATAAACTTGATAAACTGAAAGAAGAAAAACCTTAAAATCTCAAAAATTGCCAAATTGGTAAGGTTTTAAAGCAAAAATATAAAATAATTTTTTTCTCCCAAAAAAAAAGAACATCAAATGGGAAATTTATGGTAAGTAGACTATATTGGTACCCATTATTCCTAAAAATTTCAGGTGTGTTTTTTGCGAGAAGTTTTTTTCGTTTTTTTTTCAAAAATCGAAACAGCTTTACCATTTTTTATTATTTTTTTGTTTTCTTCATGGGTTTTGTAAAAGTTATAAAAATGTAATAAACTGGAATGAGAAAAACCTTAATATCACAAAAATGGTAAAAATGACAAGGTTTTTAAAGCAAAATTTGCAAAAAACTAATTTTTCTCTTAAAATTTAAAAATATTCGTAAAAAATGTAAATATGTCACTAGAGGAACTGTGACTAAAATAGGCACCTTAGCATTAGTCAGCTTGATATTTTCAGAAATTCAATAATTTCTAGAAAACAAATCTGATAAACGGTACTTTGACATTTTTCTTACAGTGTCCAAAGATTAAAAGTGGGGTACGATACCTTTGAATAAACCAAAAAATGCAAAAAGAAAAGGTCTGCATTTTTACCGTTTTATCATGGTTAATCCAAAAGAATTACTTTATTACTTACTATCTTTCTGTTAATTTCAGCACTAAGGTTGTTAAATTATAATTATATATTTTGTTATATTACATAAACATTATAATATTTTTTTATCATTGTAGCATTTTTATTATATAAATTTCACAAAATATTGTAAAATATGAGTTAAAATAGGGTATGATTATGTTGAGGTTAAAAGTTGAATAAATTATTATTAATAAACAAATTATTGTTGTCAAAATAAGAAATCAAGAAAATAGTTTCAAAGTATGAAGTTTTTTTGCATTGAATAATTTAAAAATTGTAATTTTCGTGAAATAGGTTACATAACTTTAAAGCCATTTGTTTACGATAAAACAGAATGATAAATTTTACAGTACAAATCGAGAGGTTATGTTACAGCACTACACTGAATTAAAAAGATTATCCAATTTGTTAAAAGTTTTAATGTATTTTTCACTTTCAAATTATTTAAAAGTAGCTTTACCACTTTAAATTATTCGCTTTAAGTAATTATTTCTTATAAAAATAAATATATAAATATGACGTAGATTTGATAATATTTCTACCGGGAGTAGACAGATGGCGCAAATCTTTTTCGGCTGACCGTTTTATACGCACAAGACTACGACCATTTTATCCGAGTCGCTATTTTATTATATTATTTTACAATAAATTGATTTAGTCTCAATTATAAATTATGACAAAGCTTAAACGAAAGTTAAGAGAACGATCTGTAATATACCAATAATAATGGCAACATTAATATATGGTAAAGCATTCAATAATATAATTCAATTTTGAAGTAACATTTTATCATAAAGTAGGTGAAATCTATAATCAAATTTAATTAGGTCAATTTACATATTTAATGTTTAACATCATTTGTCATCCGTGTGTATTTAATTTTACAATATTTTCATAGAAGAAATTGGCGTTGATTGCTTTTAACCACTTAATTATTAAAGATTGACCGCTTTAGCGGAGTGATCGTTTTAGACACAATTCCCCTATGTTAATTTAAAAAAATACGTTTCCCCTTATTTTTCACGTACAAAAATATATTTTGTTGACAAGCCATTTATGGACAGGTCACCCGCCTGCATGATTTAAAATGGATTCGGCCTTAACTCTTTCGTTTTTGTTCCTTACGCCAGTGAAGTTTTGTAACCTTGACATTGTCCCCCGTTGTCCCGTGCCCCGGTGGACAACCAGACTTACGTAATTTTCTGCCAGGGGACCGGTCACGTGCTATAAGATCGTACATATTTCGCTCGGCTGAACACAGTCTTATTCCTTTAACTTCTGAAGCCATCTTTAAATTTCCTTGCCTGAAAGCCGCAACAGGTTGCAGCAATGAAAATACTCTATATCTCTCGACCATTGATTCCATTCTTGAGCTTGCAATCTTGCATTCAAAAATAAATCTGCCTTATATATTTGAAAGGAATATATAAATCCAAATTTTTTATTTTTCATTATTTTTCTTTTATTTAATTGCCTATTACGTAGACTGAAAGCTTCTGTATTTGAATTTTATTTTTGGAAGTGTACTGAGAAGCTGAAGAAGTTTAAGGAAGTGTAGAGAAAAAAAAAGTGAAATTAGTGTTGCTCTTGTGAGGAAACCGATGCGACTCATTTAAAACGAGTTGAAGACAAAGAGGAACTATTTTCGCTCGTCGATTCATGGAAACGTCCATGCTAGAAGACTCTTCCTGTAAATGGGTCGCAGCAAGCTTTTCCACTATATTTTTACTAGCAGTCTTAGTTTAGTTGTATTTGAACTTAGTTCATTGGCCCCACGAAATCTTTAGTTCTGTCGTAGACTCAAAATAGATAAAGTCTATGTTTATACAGACCGTTCCGAACGCACGAGGCAGGGAGAAAATTGAAATGTCAGTAGTCAAGGCGGAAGCAATTATAAGTAATTAAATTTTCATGTCTTAACTCCATTTGGAAAATAATTTCTTTGAAATCTCATAATTAAAGAAAGTTAATACTTTGCTTGACAACAGTCAATTTCAATTTAGTAACAATTTAGTAATATTTTGTAACCATTTAGTAATATGTTTATAACTAGAATTGATATAAATTTTTAAAATTTATTTCATATTGTCTAATTTCATTATTGATTTGATTATAGATGTGATTTTTTGCAAACTTATTAACAGAAGGGTGAAAATTGAAGTGTAATCAGTGCAATTATATTGTCATCGATATCTGTTGCACTTAGATCACGCACTTTGATTCCTTTACACGCTCAAGGTCTGCAGAAGCAATCGGATGAATTTCTTGCATGACTCATTAGGCCTTGAAGTGCACACTGCATCATTCTTTGATTGGTAATTAATTCTATTGGCAAAAGTCGAGCAAACATTATCTTCAACTTGAATAGGTTTTTTAACCCCGCATTTACATATACATAAACAAAATTCTTTGCTTAGGAGGGAAAAATTATCCTTAATCACCCTTATCCACATGATCATTATGATACAATTGGCTTCGAAATGTTCCAAGAAAATACAAAAAATTGAGAGAATAATGCCAAGGTGATTTTTAAGTGGTTCAAAGTAAGTCAATTCTTCATATTCATAAAGAGTTGATACAAAATTCTATTTATGGACAAGATAACAAATATATAATTTTAGGTGCTTTATTATACAATTTATTATACAATAATTTAGGTACATGAGAATAATCTGTGAGGATTTATATCTTTTTTAACGAAGATGTGGCTAAAAAACTCCTTTTACGTCCGAGATAATGTTAAGGAATAAAAACATCAAAGATGTTGAAGATGGATACAAAACGACTTCATTCAGACCATTTTTTATTGCTATACAATCCCAACGTTTTGAGATCTATATGGTCTCCTCTTCAGGGGAACATCTATATAATGAAATTACAATTAAACAAAAGCCAGAGTTGAAGAACAGTCATAAATTATTATAAAATAAAAATACAATTTAGTTACCTAATTAGTTACTTAATTTAGTTACCTAATTTAGTTACCTAATTTATTTACCTAATCAGGTTGAAATCATGAGAACATCAAAAAGGGTTGTCGAACTTGCATTCTGAAACAAACAGAACTGGAATTTATTTTCAGGTTAGATTTTTTAAGTTTAAGAGAAAAAACAATTATATTTACCTTTTTTAAAAAAACTGTAAAGAAAAATCGATAGTATATTAAAATGATTTATCAAACTTGTGTAAAATTTGAGTTAAAAAGAAACAACAATAAACAAAAAACGTGAGAGCGAGGGCAAACACGCTCCCACATGCTCTGTTCTCAAACACAACCAGTCTTGTCGCTTGTTTGTTTGAAAATTCAACGTCATGAGAATAACTAACCTATATAACTTAATCAGGAGCGTAACAATGGTACGTTAATAAGAGTTCAGAGATCAAGTACTAAAAAGTCAAACAAAAATTTTTTTAAACTAATTGGTCTAAAATCATGTTATATGATTCATTTTAATTTTCTGAATCCGTGATTTTATTCAAACAATTATCACCTTCTCTTTTAATAAAAACCATTTCAGCAAGTAAACGTTTATCTAAATCGCATTCAAAATGCAAAATCTTGAAATTGTCTCACAAAAAATAGTATGGAGGGTTGTCATTTTGATGTTCAAGAAGTTGTTTAGTCATGACATTATGAAATTTTGCATTTAATTTAATGTTTTTGATATATTCTTCTCTTCGAATCCGCAATGGTCTCTTTGTTTGGCCGATATGAGATCTACCACATACACAAGCAAATTTAAACACTAAAGCAAATCTAAATCACACTAAACAACGTTAGCTTGATTAATATTTTCTAGTCTGTCTTTTCCTAATTTTATAAATTTGTCTAATTTAGTAGTTACTCTATAAATAGTTTGAATTTTGTATTTATTTAATAATCTTTTAATATTTTCAAAAATTGTACCATAAAAAGAAGGGCAGACCATAAACTTCATTTTACATTCTCATCATCATATGAGAAGGTACTGGTTTTATTTTCTTTATCAATAGTGTTATTGAGACTTGAATTTTTGTATTATTTTCCATAATTCTCTTTTTATTATCAATAAAATTCTCTGGACAGTTATTTAGAATCAAATACTTTTTTACTAAATTATTATTATTAGAGTGAAAGTGCTTGTCAGCCAACAAGGTTGCAGTGTCAACCATGTTTTTAATAATAGCAATTTTATGTTGTAAACGATGATTAGAAAAATAGTTCAAGAGTCTGCCTGAGTATGTGGTCTGTCAATACCAATCAGTAATCAAAGTGTTATCGTTATTCTTAATAATCTTTAAATTCAAAAAATTTATTTCATTATTAGTTCCAATATCATGCAGAATTGTAATCTGTTATGATAAGAATTAAAAATGTTTAGAACTTCGTCTAATTTATTTTTCGGTATGCATAAAATTGTGTCATCTACATATCTATAATATAATGGATTTGCAAAACCAAGTTTTTTAAAACAATCCGTTTCTAAATCCTGCATGACAATATCTGCTAATATGGGTGAAATCAAAAAACCCATCGGAGTTCCGAAGATTTGTTTGAAGAATCTACCATCAAATTGGAAAAAAGCGTTTTTCATAAAAAATTATATTGCCTCTATAAATTCATAAAAAGGAAATTTAGTAATTTTTTCAATACGATTCAATCTTTTTTTGATACCGTTGACTACCAGATTCAAAGGAATTTATAGCAAATCGTGATGAGGTGTCTAAAAATATTGGTTATCAGGTATTTTTATTTAAGATATGGTTTCTTTAAAAGTTAGTGAGTTTTTTTTACATAAGAATCAGGTTTAGGAATAGATTTCATTAGAATATTGCTGAATACTTTAGCCATGTAATGTGTAGGCGAATTTATTGATGAAACAACAGGTCTCAAAGGATAGTTCATCTTATGTACCGTCAAACGGGGCAACTTCGGCCATTTGGGGTAATTTCGGACAGTCCTACACTGTAAGAAAAAACTATGGTAAATTTCCTATGTATGTATTGGAAGTAATTAACCCGTACACGTATTGAAATTTTTCCATCCATCGGTATGGGAAAAGTCATATCGTGTATGGGACTTTCCCCATACCAGGTTAGTATTTTTCTCATACTCGGTTTTCATTTTTCCCATACTACAGATTATATTAAATTATTTTTTTAAATCGTAAAATATTTTATTGAAAGCAACTAAAACTATACTTACGCTACATTGAAAGTCCTTAAGAATAATTAAAACGTAGTAAACTAAATCTAAACTAAATGTAAATATTAAAGTGTAGTAAACTAATGTAAACTATAAAATAAGATATAATATGTATGTAAAATTATTATTATAAATTATTCAACATTTTTTTCGTTATCGAAAAAGTCCGCTTCTTCTCCTATTCGGTCCATCAACTTTTGTATTTGAGGATTGACCGTATGCTGGTTTCTCTTCTTTTTTCCTCGTTTATGTCCATCCTTAGGGCAGATTTTTTGGAAAACCCTAAAAATGTTACAAAAAGAATTATTACTTTTTCAAATTACACAAAATTGAAATGGCTGAGTTTGAATGAACTCACCGTTAGATGAAATGCAAAGTTTTATTGCTTTTCTCTCCGTACTTGTATCCGAATGCGTAGTAGGATAAGGAGCACAAAAACCGGCCCTTCCAGAATGCTCCTGGGTTCCAAAATTTTATCGCCCTCAGCGAAAACTTCGCACTGGGCATTCTCGTCGAACACAGACTGTCCTGAAATAAGTTTAAATTATAAGTATCGGAGAAAAGGTATGCAAATCAAAAGAAATAAAAACCCTAATAGACAATGACGTCAGCGTCACTCATTTCCGTTACAGCAGGCTTTCTATCATTTCATATCGGATCTCCTTTTTCTTCCTACAGGACCACTGTGAGAAGTAAAAGGAGATCCGATATGAAATGACAGAGAGTCTACTGTACCCTTTTCGGTGACGATTTTCACCCGTACCCCACGCCTAAAGCATATTAATGTTAAAACGAAAATTGTCGCTTGGCAAGGGGAAAAGATGCTAGACTGAGATTGATGTATTGCATCGACGTGTGGAAGACTGAGAGAAATATATATTTTCCACTTGCAAAGCTTTCTCTATGAGAAATAAACAGACAGAAAAAGCTAAAAACACAAGAAGGTTACATAAATATATCATTTACGTTGCAGCAACGCTTGCTACAACTTATGTACCCAACAGTTATATACAAAATCAATTAACTTACCACGCATTTCTAGAATTTTCCCTCACTTTTTGTACAAAATGTTTACCCATACTAAACTTATTGCACTCACAATACTTCACTGCTACAACTCGATGTTTCACAAGTGCACTGAAACCATTTAGACGGTTGACGCCATGAACACGGTTATAGCACATGCGCGCTTCACTCGGCTGCGCATTCTGTAGCCCGCGCATCAAAGTTCCATACATGACTGAAAGTTTTCCCATGCCAGTGTATGGGATCCTCAACGTGTACGGGAAATTTACAAGTGAGCAACGGATAATTTCCATGCTTGTATGGGATATTCAAAAGTATGGGAAAAATGCCATACT